>JAOYSI010063277.1:7097-18098 GCA_025775065.1 Hiodon alosoides | reverse complement strand
TGCCTACTACACTATACTAGACGTATACATGCCTACTGCATTATACTACACGTATACATGCCTACTGCACTATACTACGTGTATACATGCCTACTGCACTATACTACACGTATACATGCCTACTGCACTATACTACACGTATACATGCCTACTGCACTATACTACGCGTATACATGCCTACTGCACTATACTACACGTATACATGCCTACTACACTATACTACACGTATACATGCCTACTGCACTATACAACGCGTATACATGCCTACTAAACTATACTACACGTATACATGCCTACTGCACTATACTACACGTATACATGCCTACTGCACTATACTACACGTATACATGTGTAGATTCTCTATGTTTATTCTTGGAAGTTTGTGGTGGCCCATCCGTTCCATGTAGCCTACTAAAAGTGAAAGAGGATTAGCTTTACAATTAAAGCATTTAACGCCTGTATGTCTGAGTTAGTTTTGAGATACACATTTAGAAAATAATTTGGAGAGAGTGGTTCATCGAAGCCGATCATTTTGGAGGACTCTGTATGTCACAATGATGCTGCTACCCAAATTGCATTTAGTAACCTAATTTGAAGAGATACTCTCAGATAAAGAATCAACAAATACTTTTTATTATTATTTCATCAATTAGCTGACACCCTTATCCAGGGATTGTTACATGTTACAACAAGCTTTTACTACGATTAAATCAAATTATACTCTGAAGCATTTCAGGTTTATGTACCATGCTGTGCGGAAATCTGATCCTTCAGGTCCTAACACGTCTTAACCCCTTACACACTGCTAGGCTGCGGCTGTCCATACGTTTACAGTGTCCACAGTTAATGTAAGTGTAGCACGCAAGGGTGTGCTCGGTCCGAGAACAGTCAGAGAACACGGCATTAGGGGAAGGTTTATACCTTTTATTCGGCATTTTAACAAACTTAAATATTCCCACATACTAAAAACTAAACACATGAACCAAACTCAAACAGTTTAAACATATAGCCCAGAACTCGCCAGACAATTCAGTCCCTTTAAATTCAGCTCTTCTCCCCCCCCTTTGAGCCAGCTTTTCTGGCTGTGTTAAAGGGCCTACGATTGTCAACACCTGAGTGAGATTACCATCAGTGGAACCACACACAGGTGTACAGCGACGCCCAGGCTTTTCACCTGAGGCTCAGTTAGTATCAGTTAGTAGTCTTCCACCATTTGTATCATTGAGAGATCACAGAACTTTTGCATTAAGTTTTACTATTTTAAGTACGGCTATTTTTCTTCACTACCGGGATTTAAAAAAAACAACTGGACCGTATTATTTCTGAATATGAAAAGACATGACACAAGACTCAGGTGTCAATGGACAGGAGAGGAAGGATGAAAAGCAAATGTTATAATAATTTTATGGATTAAGCTGGAGACTTGAAAGAGACGGACAGTCTTTGATATGTTCCAGGGTTTTTCAGTAGAGGACTTTGGCTGGTGTTGAAAGAACTGGATGTCACCGATTCCTCACCAGCTTGCCTTTCATTGCACTGCCTGAGAGACTCTTACAGTCGATGTGCGGCCCCTCGCGTACCGCCATGGACAACCTAGAGCTGTGTAAACCCCTGTTAACCGCAGTAGATCATTTTTAATGAGTATTACATTGTCAAGCACATAACAAAGTAATTTGGCTGTACCAGTTGGTGGAAGTATGTAAAACAATAGTTTGGCAGCCCTGATCAATCAAATGAAGAAGAGTATTAACTGCAACTCCAAAAATCGAGGCTCATTTATTAAATCTAGAAGGATTACTCTTGCCAAATACGTTACAGAAGATACTGCATAGCCTCGTTATAGCTTTTTTGTGGGTTAGCTTAAGCTCATTTGTGGTTGTGGTTTTATTGCTAATGTACAAAAATAAAATTCACTGGCCTTCCCACTTTTACTCTAAGGAATTTCACAGTCTTGTCACACCCTGCAGGCCGTTCCTGGTACTACCACCCCTGATGGAGTGGATCCGAGTGGCAGTGGCCCATGCAGAGCACCGACGCAGCTTTTCTGTGGACAGCGACGACGTGCGGCAGGCAGCGCGGCTGCTTCTCCCTGGGGTGGACTGTGAACCCAGACAGCTCAAGTATGGCCCAACACCCTTACACAGACACATACACAAATACACGCACAGAGACATACATACAGACACATACACAAATACACGCACAGAGACATACATACAGACACATACACAAATACACGCACAGAGACATACACACAGACACATACACAAATACACGCACAGAGACATACACACATACACAGACACACATACACCAATACACACACAGAGACATACACACATACACAAATACACGCACAGAGACATACACACAGACACATATACACCGATACACACACAGAGACATACACACAGACACGCACAGAGACATACACACATACACACACACACACACACACACACACAGACACACATACACGGACAGAGACATACACACACATATACACGCACACACACAGACACACATATAACCATACACACAGACACACATACACAAATACACGCACAGAGACATACACGCACAGATACATACATGCACATATAAACGCACACACACACACAAATACACACACATATACATGCACACACACATACACAAATGCACGCACACACACATAAAGACACACATATACAATACACGATCAGAGACATACACACATACACCAATACACACAGACACATACACAAATACATGCACACAGACATACAATCACACAGACACATACACACACATATACACGCACACACAGACACACATACACAAATAAGCACACAGACACACACGCACAGAAATGCACGCACACTCACACACTGAATCAGTTCAGACCTGTTAAAAGGTGTGAATCCAACAGATACCGAAGCTACTGATAACCTTTACACAAAAACTATATTGGCCCACATATAAGATAGGCCATTTTAAAGCGACCCACCCTTTCCATTTAATTTATTTTACTTTTAAAATCTCTACTACTTAATGCCATCATTAAATGTATTGACATTCAGGCTTAAAAGAAGCAATGCAGAACACATTATACACCTTGGGGAATTGCTGCAAAATGCCTATTTGTTTTTAAAAAATAATATGAACTTAGTAATTAGAAATGACTATTGTCTGGTTTTTACATTGTGTGATAATAACCATAATTATTTAAAATGTAATTAGCAGTTGCTACACCACACAAAATGCTCGTGGCATCATAGTGCCCTATTCTCACTCAGTCATCACTAGTTTTACTACTCTGCGCCTACAAGACAATTTCAATTTTGAGGATATTTATAGAAAAAAAAAACTTGTCTTAAATTTGGGCTGATAATGTAAATAAGGTCGTTAACTGGGGAGCTACTGCTAATCTTTAGGTTAATTACAGCAAAGCAATTGCCTTCTAAAATCTTGAGATAAATAACTTATTAGCATGGATGTGTCCTAAGGCCTCAGCATGCTGGAACATGTCAAATTCTTTTGGGTTAAATGCGGTGCCTTAACATCTCCCAGGACGGACGACTGTTTCTGTGCCTCCCGGAAGCTGGACGCAGCCTCCACGGAGGCCAAGTTCCTGCAGGACCTGGGCTTCCGCATGCTGAACTGCGGTAGGACGGACCTGGTCAAGCAGGCGGTCAACCTGCTGGGCCCTGACGGGATCAACAGTATGAGCGAGCAGGTCAGAGCGAGACTGGCACACACGCTCCCCAAACCCGTGCTGTTCACATGATATGTTCACACAGATATGCAATGTGCAGCTGCACATTTGAACCAAAGGACACTACCAGCAAGTCTAGACATTCATAGACTTTACTGTAAACCAATCTTTCCATGAGTATGTGTTTTGGATTTTCCTAAGGTACAAATTAACAGAAATACAAAAAGAGCGTAGAAGTTTCTTTTGACTGGTTTTTCGGTAGAACTATAAGGTGGGTGTCACTAAAAACGCAGAGCAGACTAGGCTGAAGCCAGTTTCAGTTGACACAGTCAAACCTTAATAATTAAGGAGAAGGATTGGGAAACGTTCCAGTTCATCAAAGTCCATCAGTCCACATCTCAAATGTAAGCCAACTGTTAAGTTTGTAATACGCCAATGCAGTAGAAAGCAAATGCAAATTGCAACAGGACACTAAATTGTCTGAAGAACGCATGTGCTATGGAGTTGTTCTGTGGCGTTTACCATAACAGATGTAGTGTGTGCATCAATACTGCAGCGTGGTTCTAGCTTAAATGTCGCGTTGAAGCTCGCAGTTGATTCCATACCGTTGTTTAGATATCGGACGGGACTTCCTCACCCTTGGTCAGTGGAAAAGTCGCCGACATGATTGGTCACCGAGAACCGCAGCTCGAGATAAATCAGAATTCGTCTTCTTTAACAGCAGGCCTCAGCCAACAGGAGTGAACGCGGCCTGGGTTTAGATTTGATCGACTTGTATGGGGTTAATGCGAATGCTGCAGATTGGGAGTAAAGACATAGCCATTCTTATTAGACTTTTCTAATTAAGTTGACACAGGATTAGTCGTATCCCTTTTGTCTTTGGCATCACAGCTTACGGAGCCCCTCTGGTGACATCTCCTGCTAATAAAAATATGAACTAAGTCGTTACTTAGTAACGTGTATTGTTCTTAACTGGTGATGTCACCAGAGGGGCTCTGTAACAGCAGATGCCCCTTGTTTCCCCGTGTGTCTTTGCTTCCTAGCCAGAAGTTTACTTCTGAAGAAGAGACGATGTTTCTTTTATGTATTCTAGGTTGCAATGTTTTGGCCACAAAACTGTGGTTACTAAGGATGTGCAGACAGTTAACCTTAACATTTTATGGTTCACGTGCGGTCAAAGAAATGATAATTGCGAGTCCACAAGTAACTACAAGTGAGGTATCATCAGGGCACTCCAATCTTGACTTCAACTCTGACCTTTGTTTTTACACAGGAAGTGTAGAACGACATGGACTTATTTTCACAGATAAATGTTTTTTTTTGTTCAGAAACAGCCATATTTGAATATAATTCAAAGAGAGGGGTTGGATTTTCATTATCTAACATTACTTAATTTAGCCCTAGAGCAAGTAGAAAGTTGGACAAGGAAAAGCACACCTGTTGAATAGCTAGCTACAAGCTAGTCAGTTAACTCTCCGTCGTTATCATCAATATCAACTAGCTAAATTAGATCATAAAATCTAAATTAGTGTAGTCGTTTCCTTTCTAGGTTATGTGGATGTAATTTGATACATTTTTGCCACTGATCTGAACTCCTGATGCTCATGAAAATGTTTAAATGAATATTTGGAAAACAAAGTATGCAACCTTTGGCAAGTCTTCTGATGGTAAAAACAAAATTGAACTTGCAATAGAGGCTTTCTGAAGAGCTCTGTTTGTGTTGTTATTTACAACTTGGGAGCATGTGAACACACAAACTCCTAATTACGTGTTTACTTATCAACTAGATGTGAAAACAACATTATTCAGGGTCCAGGAGTGGTCAGACACAGGACAGCAGGGTACTAGTTTATGAGCATTATTTTGTAGAATGAAATGAAAAGTTTTAGTCAAAATAATTAAATTAAAATACCTTTTCAGGTATAAGTAAATAGACAGTTCAGACTCTGAAGATGAAATGAAACTACGTGCACAGACACACGCGCCCATGAGTATTGTTAATTTCAGGATCTCGAAAACCAAAGTCAAAAAATGGTGCAAAAGTTGGGTAAACAAATCAGGTTCTCTCAGAAAAATGGGTCAAAATACAAATCCAAAAATCACTATCATGCTGCTCAAGTTTAGCTCAAATGAGCTCCAAAACAACTCATGCGTTTTTTCCCCCTCAGCAACAGGCCCTGAAGAGTCCTGCGGCCTATTACTCTGTAGCTGATTAACCATTTCCTCCAGCTGTTCCAATTTCTCAGCTGGAGATTGTTTGCAATCAGCAGTCGGGCCTGGAATTTCAGGCTTGTTGGTCTTAAAGGGGCGAGGCAAAGATTCCCTACCCACATGTATATATTTATAAATAAGTGCCTGCAAGATCAATGTAATTCAGATGTCATGGTAACACCAAGAATGACCTATAATCATGTGTGCTGACTGTGTCCTGACTGTGTCCTGTTGTTACTGTTGCTGTTTTATCACGTGTGCCCTCTGTGTGCTGTGTCCAGGGCATGACCCCGCTGATGTACGCCTGTGTGCGCGGGGACGAGGCCATGGTGCAGATGCTGCTGGACGCAGGAGCCGACATCAACAGTGAGGTCAGTGCCACACAGGTGACTCGCTGGGGGGGAGGCCAAGCCAAGCCGACCCCATCATCCGTGTGGAAACGCTTTGTCTTAGCTCTGCTGTTGTGAAAGATAGGAGAAAACCCTGGACTGTTGTTCGTTCCTCATTTACCCCATCATCCTTCCCCCCGCCCCACGCCAGCACGTCGGCATGTTAACGGCCATGGGAGTGAAGCATTGACCATCACAATCTAGACCGGGTCCTGACCATGGCTACAGAATAAAGTTAGGGACGGGACTCTGGACGAGAGACTATTGTTGCTTATCCATGCACAGGTTCTGCTGTTACACCCTGTGAAAGTTTATGGCATTTTCCATAAATAAAAAATACAGTTTTACAGCAGCAGTAAAAATCCATAAATTAGCCACATCATTGTTTAAGCCGCAGTGTTCAAACCGTGTGAAAAAGTAGCGGCTTATAGTCCGGAAATTACGGTAATTTTTACTTGTCTGCTTGAATAAACTTATGAAGCACTAGGTGATTGTGGTGGAAAATGTTTTACAAATCAGGCCCAGGCACATTATCCTCTGTATTGATTGGTTGTGACTGTCTCATTCATCAGTCATTGAGTATTGTGAATGGTGTAGTTCAGGGATGACTCTTTAACAAAGCACTGTGTGTATGTGCTAGCAGTGCCTAGCACGTCCCGTAAGCCCAGTTACACACGTATGTTTTGACTCGCTTCCCAACTTTCGCTAAAGTCGATTTGTCTTCGGCTGTCTGTCGATAAACGCGTATGTTTCATTGCAGCCTAGAAAAGGCATCTGCAGCTTACCGTGCGTGTAGCCATGTTGTCTGTAGGAATGACTTTTTATGCTTTTACTGACTGGGTGTAATTTTTCTCTTATGAAAAATATCAGTGCTTTGTTAATGAGTCCCCGCTCCATCATACACCATCTGTGTTTCTTGACCGCAGTTTAAGTCTACTACTTTACTACTTTGTTGTAAAAACTATTGAGAACACAGAGGAGGCTTGGTTGAGAGACTGTTGCTGGAAGCACTAGGGGATCGGTACTGAGGGAGGTAGATACAAGGACAGGGGACCCACGTCCCGAGAAAAAGCGGGGCGTCCTGTCAGCCTCCGAGTTTACAGTTTTCAGCTGAGCATTGAGTATCCTGTGGGTTAGCCTGGCCCTCCTCTTGCACCTCCCTCCACATGCTTCTGCTACCCAGACTGGCGATTTTAATTGCTGTATTTTTCTCCTAAACCTTACCTATGACTTCCCAGGTGCCAAACACAGTACACAAGTACCCCTCAGTTTATCCCGAAACGCGCCAGGGGACTCCTCTCACTTTCGCTGTGTTACATGGACACGTCCCTGTTGTGCAGGTAGTGAAGTTTTGACCTGTACTTTACTAACTTAACACCTTCTCATGGCACTGTACATTGAATGAATATTATTATTATTATGTCAATTCATAATAATAATGGCTATTATATGTCAGTTTTCTCCTCAATCTTAATGTGTAGCTTTGAATGTTCATGTGAGAATGTATATTACCCTAGAAGCTCACACTGTAAAAGCCAGCGGAAGCTGATTGCAATCAAGCATTGCTTGTCCCAAAATGGACCTCTACAGTCACCATGGCAATGTGTGGAGTGAGAGGTTATACACACTGAAATCTGATTGGCTGGTTCACACCCAGGTGGTCTTTCTATTGTCAGGCCCTGAACCGTGGACCTAAAGTCAAATATGACCACTTTAACACTGTCTACCACTTTGAGTAGGAATACCATACGCTCATATTTATATCAAATAATTGGAATTTCCCACACAATTAAATTATTATTCATGTGCATGTGAGAGGATAACAAAAACAGTGAGAAAAAGGTTAATGAACAAGTCTAACATCAATGCATCCAAGAAACCATAGAGGGCAATCGCCGTAAGGTATGCAAGTTGATGAAACATTAGAGAGTATGATTCTCTTTGCACTTTTCCTAAGGCATCAAACGTATCTGATTTACTTTTTTAAGCTTGCACAGACACGCAATTTCCCATCCGGTAACAGAGAAGTCGACCCCATATTGCCTGCACACGTGCGGTAAATTCTAAATGAGTTATGACTAGCGACGAGATCTACATCGCCTAGACCTCACAAGAACCGGAGATGCGGTCCCGGTCACACAGTTATGCAGTGGAAGGTCAGTATTCAGGCCGGGCCGCGTGTCACGGTCTGGACAGGAGTTTGGTATGTGATCCGTCCCAGAACCCAGAAAAAACCATGCGACGCCCACGTGGTGCTCCACCTATCAGAATCCAGTACACGAACGGCCTTAAAAAATCACTACGCATCTTAACATGTCCTACCGTTCGTTTACTTATCATGACTACAGAAAGAGACAAGGCGTGAAGTCAGATCGTACAGTTTGGGTCTGTGAACTGAGACACGAATACCAGCCCTCTACAAATCAAGTTTTTGCCTACTCTTATCAGACATATTGCTGCTTTAAAGCGACTGCTGAGCGATAATGATAGTAAGGTGCTGTGTTCTGCTAGACTGTATCTGGGGTTGGGACGGGATCCCTCATTAAGACCTCTGCCCTTCTAAATGTGAGAGGAAGACACGTTTTTCTCGTCCTCAGCTGCTGCTGGATGCTCGAGCCAACGTGGAGGGCTCCCTGCAGGATGGGGCAGAGAATTACACCGAAACCCCGCTGCAGTTGGCTTCCGCCGCAGGTAATAGGCATTCGTGTTGGAAACGTGCTACAGAACAGTCCCACGCAATGCATGATAATTGTCTTGATTTCTCCTGCGTACAGGGACGTAAAAAATAAATAAATGTATTCATATATGTTATAGGCAGCGTGTGCCTGAGGTGAGTGTGTTTGATTTGCAGGGTATTTCTGTTTTTTCCATGCTCTTAATAGAGCACCTGTTCATCTGGAAACAGGAGCGATACATTGGTTTTCCGTAAAAAGTGAACTGAACTATAAGTGTTATAAGGTGATTGAGGTGACTGATCGCGCGGTGACTGGGATTGAGGTAACTGATCGCGAGATGACTGTGATGGCGAAGTGACTGTGATTGAGGTGGCTGTGATGGCGAGGTGGCTGTGATTGAGGTCTCTGATCGTGAGGTGACTGTGATGGCAAGGTGACTGTGATGGCCAGGTGACTGTGATGGCAAGTGACTAATCGCGAGATGACTGATGGCGAAGTGGCTGTGATTGAGGTGACTGATTGAGGTGGCTGTGATCGAGGTGACTGATCGCGAGGTGACTGTGATGGCGAAGTGGCTGTGATTGAGGTGACTGATTGAGGTGGCTGTGATCGAGGTGACTGATCGCGAGGTGACTGTGATGGCGAAGTGGCTGTGATTGAGGTGGCTGTGATTGAGCTGACTGTGATGGCGAGGTGACTGTGATGGTGGAAACTCCACAGGGAACTTTGAGCTGGTCAGTCTGCTGCTGGAGCGAGGAGCCGACCCCATGGTTGGCACTGTGTCCCGCAACGGCATCTCCTCTGCCCCCCAAGGAGACATGAACTCATTCAGTTTGGCAGCCGCACATGGGCACAGGTGACTTTCTCCTTTGCATGCATGCAGACGCACACGCGCACACACGCTCACATAAACTACCCAGATGTAGCACTGAGCAAAAGTATCCCAGATTCCCAAGTGGCTCGTTCGATAAAATCATTAGCCTGACCGCTTATTAAGCACTGTGGCCTTATTCGAATCCAGCTAATTTCATTAGCCACTTATGACTGGGGTACAGAGTGGTGGGGTACAGAGTGGTGGGGTACAGAGTGGTGGGGTACAGAGTGGTGGGGGACAGAGTATTGGGGTACAGAGTGTGCTACCTGGGCTTGGGGGGGTCAAATTGGCCCATCATTGTCAGCTTCCTGGGCTCCTGCCATTGGGACGGGACGTGACAGAAGCTTTTGTTTGCTTCGTAGCCAGCAGAGTGTAAAAGAGATGGGCGGCTTGAAAGAGACTGGGAATGGAGAAGACTAGTATTTCCTAGTATTTCCTTACCCTGCCTGTATATGGTGGCAGGATTTGTAGCAATGAGCTAATCATCCTTTTGATTTGATGTAGATAGGACAGTAAAACATTTAAACAGTCAAATGAATCACTTCTATTCTAGAAATGCATACATTTTCAGCAAAACCTCCAAGAAAAGTATTCACCTTTCCCTACAGCTGCAAATCAATATCAAAATCTATCACCTCTACATACACATACATCACCTCTACACACACATAAATCACCTCTACACAAACACATCACCTCTGCACACACATACATCACCTCTACACACACACACATCACCTCTACACACACACACATCACCTCTACACACACATACATCACCTCAACACACAAACACATCACCTCTACACACACATACATCACCTGTACACACACATACATCACCTCTACACAAACACATCACCTCTACACACACATACATCACCTCTACACACACACACATCACCTCTACACAAACACATCACCTCTACACACACATACATCACCTCTACACACACATACATCACCTCTACACACACAGACATCACCTCTACACACACATACATCACCTCTACACACACATACATCACCTCTACACACACATACATCACCTCTACACACACACACATCACCTCTACACACACACACATCACCTCTACACAAACACATCACCTCTACAAACACATCACCTCTACAAACACATACTTCAAAGGGCCA
>JAOYSI010063266.1:0-23480 GCA_025775065.1 Hiodon alosoides | reverse complement strand
CGGGCGGGCGGGCGGCGCGCCGCGCCCCGCCCCCCCCCCCCCCCCCCCCCCCCCCCCCCCCCCGGGCCTATAGAATTTATCTATTGCTTAGGTATTAGTTTTTAGTGTTGGGAACTAAAGGACTGTCATTTGCACACTGGAGCTGCCTAGGAAAAGCAGACGCCTGTATTTGAACGCGTTCCACCGATCACCGAATTGTACCCCACCCTAAATTCTTTTCTAGGCTGGAGCTGTGAAAGACTACATCAAAATGATGCTGGAGAACGAGACGCTCAAGTTCCTTGTCTTCGCCCATCACCTCACCATGCTACAGGCGTGCACGGAGGCTGTCATCGAAGCCAAGGTAATCGGCTTCGCCTCCCTGCCCTCCGCCTCCTCGGGAGAGGCAGCGCCACCTGCAATTACCGCCCCCCTTGTCAGGGACTAGGTGCAACGCTGATTACCTGAGCAGGCAGCTGAGCAGAAATGTGCGCCATGGGCAGGACGGGCTTGTCAATACACTGCTTGTCCACTTCCCCGCTGCCCATCAAGGGGGCTCGCCATTGCGGTGCTGTCTTCATGGGCCACCCCGAAAGACCCCCCCCCATCCCACGCTCTGTCCCGTCTTCCGACCAGCCTTTTCCCGTCACAAAGGGTCATTAATTCCGACTCATCTGTGTAATAGGGACAAGCACTCCACACTGAAACTTCTGCTTTAACCCGTTGGAATTTTAAGGGGCACAAGATCCGCTATGTGAAGATTAATGTGGAGGTGTATTTTTTTTAAATTAAACTGCGGGGTAGAGGGGAACCAATGGAATATCCCTTTGTTGGGTAGTCTCTCCAATGTGCGGCTGGAGACTCAGCACCACTCCGGTAAAGCCCCTGATGTTGGCGGTGATTCACCGGCCCGCCGTAACTTTCCACCACCGAGTCACTCCTCCATGCAGTGGCTGTTAGGCAGATCATCCCCTCAAACGTGCTGATTTCTGTCTGCATGCGCGGACACTGGAAGTCAACTGAAAGCAGCGACCTGCTATTTTTGTGCTTTTTAAACGCCTTTCACAGAGGTGTACAAATATATTCCTTCACCTGCTTCAGCAGCAGCATCAGATATCACACACGTTTTTTTTTAATAATTTTTTCAGAAATGGTTACGTCATATAACTTTCAGACTTTCTTCCATGTTTATTCTTGAGCCAGTTACACAACTCGGGAAACCAATCTGTTCAACACACTGTCAATTGCAAGGCAGAGATGTGAGAAAAGACTAAAAAAAGGTGTTTTCTGAAATGTATGCGATCACACCTCCACATGCGAACATTGTCACATTCTCGGATTCATCCCCTCCAATTATGGGAAGCAAGACTTAAAATAGAGACTGAGCATTTGAGTAATGAAGACACCACGACTGGCTTGTGTAGCGTGACAAAACAAACCCCGCCGTAGGGTTACAAAGGAAGTCAAATCGTGGACATCCTGTGGGGTAGCTATCATCATTTACACATAGATGAAGTTCTTTGCAGGCAGATGGAGGTTTGGACTAATTTGTGCTATATATAAAAGGGGTACATTTGAAGCCTTAGGTGGCAGTGGGGCGTTTTTTAAACATTTTTTAAACATTCTCAGCGCTTCCGCTTTGGTGATTCATTGCATGGGTGATGAAACGGGTACCATTAAAACGCATGAAAAGAACTATTGAGTGTTGGTGTCTACATTTGCTCTTGTAAATGTGCATGTAGAGCTTCAAAGAGAGCTTGCTGCCAGTCATGTTGACTCCGCCTCCTTCTGGTCCACAGGCGCTGTACGTCCGTATTGATGGGAGCGTCCCGTCTTCTGAACGGATCCAGCTGGTCCACCAGTTCCAGAATGACCCCGCCACCAGAGTGGCCATCCTCAGCATAAAGGCGGCCGGGCAGGTACCCCTCCTTGATTCAGTCAAGGTTTTCTCAGTCATTTTTGGTGACCGATGACGTATGTTTCTTGAGTCGCCACAATGGAGTGAACTGTCGTGTACAGCAGTTGACAAAGATTAAATGATCCGAATGCCCTGGGGGTCCGTTTTCCAAATACTCTGTAAACCTACAAACGTCGTGAACACCGTGGTACAACCCATCCAAGTTTCGACGCATCTTCCAAATGCCAAATTGGCAGCAGAGTATATTAGTAATCGTTAGGAGATACGCATCTGTTATGAGAATACCGTACATTTTTACTCTTGCTAATTAGGGTAAGGCTCACATTAAGACTCACACCCACATTTAGTTAGCTTGCGACTCTCAAGTATTTAAGTGATCTTGGTAATATTTTAAATATACTTCCAGTGTCCTCTGTAAGTATTGGGAAAAATGCCTCAAATTGGTGTTTTTGTATTTCATACACAAGATGAATTTCATCCGCACGTTTTTTCATACACAATTTTTTTAATGACTGAGTTCAAAAGGCCACCTTTTATGCCAAGGCATTTAGTTGAGAACATAATACATCATTCTTTGAAGTCATGTGTTCAAAAGAATGATGTCCCCCTGGTTTTAGGTGACCGTAAGATTTGGGACAATTAACGGAAAGTAAATGAACGCGATAATATTTAGTTGCGAATCCCCTGCTTGCAGTAACTGCATCAAGCCTTGGTCCAGCTACCCTGTTAACGGTACTGCGAATATGCAGGCGCTTAGCCAACGGGAGGCACTCATTAGCAATGAGCCCATTCGCCAATTATGCGCCACTGTTCTCCTGGTCGCAATGGATTCAAACCAGCAAACTACAGCTTATAAGACGTTTTCACACACTTGGGAAACAATTAAATCAAATTTTTTTGCATTGTGATCGATCATATTCAAACCTTAAGTTTCATTTATTTTATTTTTTTCAGAAACTCAATAATTGTTTCAGATCGCCAATTATTTCATAGTACGTGATTGTCCCACTACTTAGATTGGAAAAGGAGAAAAGGGTGTTCTATTACCCTTTCAGTTCGGTTGAATAATGCCAGATTCAGTAGTTTTTGCATGCTTTCAGTCAACATGGCGTAAGAATATAAAAATGAGGGAGTGTGAGTGTCAGGGCGTGGCCACACCTTCCGCTCCCTGCAGGGTCTGACGTTTACAGCCGCCACCCATGTGGTGTTCGCCGAGCTGTACTGGGACCCGGGCCACGTGAAGCAGGCGGAGGACCGGGCCCACCGGATCGGGCAGAGCTGCTCTGTGCATGTGCACTACCTCATCGCCAAGGGCACCTTCGACACCGTCATGTGGGACATGCTCAACCGGAAGGTATGGGGAGACGTTTCAGACAGCGTTTTATAATGTCAGTCAAAAAAGAAGCCATTTAAGTGAATAATTAGCTGGTCTGGAAATGTTTTGGTCTTTTTGGTGGGGTTCGTGAGTTTATTTTAATCATGTATTTATTCATTTAGTTTTAAGTAACTTTTGACATTGTATGGCACATTACAGTAATCATTGACCTATAGCAGACACAACTGAAAAACACAATCCCCTCTTATCAGGAGGTTCCATTTATCTCTCGCGCGTAAAACTATCTTTTCACAGCTATTATACCTGTGGTGTTGCTGTCCTTACCTGTGGTTCCTGGTTGTTGGGAATGCCGTTTCCCCCTGGTGTCTCCAATGAGAAAACCCATTCACATTTATTTAGTGTAGGGTCATGTGTTTTCCTGCCAGCCAGAAAACAACTGTGCCCCGCTGTTCTTGGGCCACCTGCCAATCAGGCGGTGCTATCGACAATATACCGGGTTGTCACAGATGTGTGAAAGAGTACGTGGGCTTCTGGGAACGGCTTTTCTGCTCTGTCTGAAATTAATCCAACGTCCTCAGCGAATGGTCTGTGTCCACAAAATGTGTTGGACAAACATAATATACCGTGGACTACAGCCGTTCAACGGCTGCATGCTGCACACCATTGTTTCCATACAAAGCACCACGCAAACCAAGGACTTCAACCCACTTATGTCAAATTTGACCATTTCTCATACTCTGTCCTTAAAACAGGAGACTGTAACCGCTAGCACCTTAAATGGGAAGAAGGAATACTTGAAGGCAGAAGTCGGCGACAAGGAGAAGTGGGAGTTCCTGAATTTTGCCAGCCCGTGGACACCAAGTGAGGCATTTGACGGAGACGCGGAAGACGACAAAGAATATGGAGTGTTTTTCTCCCACGTGAGTACGACTGCTAACCCACCGTGAATGTAAAATGCAAAATGCGTACACAGCCTATACAGCACCAAAACTCACACACGCTTCATTCTGGAAACCTAGCAACAGCATGATCCGGTGAAACATTTTCATCATCGGCGTATGTTTAAATAAATTGCTCTATGTGACAGTACAAGGGGGAGGCGCATCCTTTACACATTAACCGCATAAATCAGTTCAGAATCTGTGGCCCACACGACCTTCAGTTCATCTGAGTAGGATGGCTAGCTGAACCCGTGAGCTATGTACATTCATGGACTGTTCTCTTTAAACCCGTTTAAAATTGAGAAAGTAGGGGAGAATACAAAAAGTAAAGATATACACGTGATGCATATTCAATCGCAGTAAAAAGAGCCTAATCTGTATTTCTAAGCCCTGCCCCACAGTGAACTATATTAACAATATCAGCACAGTCGCAGCTTGAAATATTTTTTAGTACTTTTTTTTTCCATTTAAAATAATCCTCTGTGTGCATTTCAATGGTTTTAATTTAATAACCAGTTGGAACATATTTGTTATGTTGAAATTTAGTAAAACGTGAAAATGATTTTAATTAAATTTAATAATTCATGCAGAAGTGACTTCATGTTTTACCTAATTGTAGTCATTTGAAGATTACGGTCATTGTAAGTAACTTTCTAAAGCCATGATTGAAGAGTTTATAATAAAATAAGATGGCAATATGCATTCCATACTTGTAAAATCAAGTATGATGACAGTAGTTAGGACTCAATTTATCTTGATTTTTAATAATTTTATTTATGGAATCGGCAACAGCACTAATGCATCTCAGCTCATCACTAGGACTCCCACCACCACACACAGAGAGGTTGAAGAAGTCAGCTAGTCTCCTCCATTCCTTGTCTTCGAGCCTCCCACCTCGGTAACGCACTGCAGGCTCTCTTGCACGAGAGGTCCAGCGACTGGCAACGCTCGTTAGTGAAAAAACCCGGCCCGAAGCGGCCCGGCCCGGCCCGGCCCACTGCTGCCACTGCTGGGCACTCCTGACCACAAGCGGTGAATTCCAGCTCAAAGGAGTCAGTCTGTCCCTCGAGCAGCTTTTCCAACTGAGCCAATCCGGTGGCAAAAATCTATCTATCTGCATTCATTTTTTTTCTTATTAAAAGGAATGTTTAATTAGTCATCAATTCTCAGATATGTGGACCTAAATGCTGACCCGAAATGATAAAATAACTGTTATTCCTACTAAGAGAACTGAAATGGCTGAAACTAATTCAATTAGATTTAAATGTTAATCTAGATAACCTTCTTTTTGGGGACATAGTTTAGCAGAATGTCACTATGTAATTTGCATTATTTAAAAAAAAAAAAAAAAACTCAAGTCAGCTAGACCTAAACTTAATAAACCATATAAACTACCCCCTGACCTATACCCAAATTAGCAAATTGTGTCTTTCGATTTGTTGTTTTATTTAAAAATTTTGACTGGAGAACAAAGATACTCGAATGTGTTTGCCGGAATGACATTTTCAAATTTGTTCAAGTTGAATAGGTTAACGATGCCTTGACCCCCTACCCTGTTTTAATTGAGTCTTCTGTTCAGGAACCTTCAGTTGTGATCGCAGAATTTTAAAGACATTTTACAAATTATATAAAGGACTTTGTCAACTCTGAAATTGCTTTCCATTGGTTGTCGTCAGTCATTGTTTGGCATTTTCTCACGCAGTTTGAGAAGGACAAACAGCACGACATCCGCACGTTTTTCTCACCGTGCACGGCGTCCAAGGTAAATGAGAATAAGAGGAGGAGAACGGGGGAGGAGGAACCCAGCGCGGGGGTGACTGAAGGGAACCAGAGCCTGAGTGAAGAGGGACCGGACGGCGACTTCCTCCCAAAGACCAAGAAGCTCCGGACGGGCAGCCCTAGAGCAGCGGGCCCGTGCCGGAAGAGGAGATCCATCTCCGCCTCCTCCTCCTCCTCCCACCACACCCTGGGTCAGAGGATTGAATGGAGCTGCCAAGCCTGCACCTACACCAACAGCGCCCTCCTCCCCTACTGCGAGATGTGCGAGTCTCCACGCTCGCCCGGTGGTGAGTAAGGGGGTTCACTAGTGGAGGAGCGAGCCTCTACGTGGGCCACGTTTCTATCAACGCACACACGAGAGGCCTTATGGTTAATTTCATTTTCAGATGTACTGTCCTCGCAGGGGAGACCTCTTTAAGAATGAGCAGAGGATGGAATAAAATTGACAAGATTAGGATAGTAATTGTTCATAAAGCAGGAGAGGCAGTTCCATTTCTCGAGGGCCAAACAATGTGCTCCACTTCGTTGTTTAAAGTCTTTATTGGGATAGCAGATCACCTCGTCCGGTGTTTAAATCATTCAAAAACCTCCAAGACTCCTGGGTTATAAAACTATCCTTAAATATGTTAAAGTTGATTCATATTAACTGTAAAAAATCTAAAATATGTTTCTGGGTCTAAAAAGCACTTTTCCGTAGTTATTTAATTATTGTCATGATTATGTGTGTTTCATTGTGAAGGCTGGCCCACAGTCAATGCAAAAGCCTCCTTGACAATTTGAAAAACTACCCTGGTTAGCTAGGCTTCTGGGGTGTCACCTGTTCCATAGCCAGTAAAACTCAGCTGCGGCTGTTTGGACATGCCTTATCGCTACGGCAACGATGCGGCTGCATTATTTTTACCCTCAACCGGTGAAAAGAGCATCCTTGGTGCATGTCAGTCAGCTGAGTTTTAAAGTTGATAAATACCCACAGCTAAAGTTCCAGAGTTTCCTGTCACTTTGTCAGCTCTCTTATGCTGTCTAATAAGACTTAGGGGAGGCAACTTTTCCTGCTCCAACTTGGGTGCCTCTCAGTGTGGACCTGTTTCTCTGTCCATCACTGTCCAACAGGAGTTCACAGAAGGAAATGAGCGCTTTTCTCTGAGTCACCAAGCCACAGCCTGTGCATTCCCACAGATTAGGCTCCTCTCACTGCTGGCATCGCTCTCAACATAATTACGTAACTCCTGACAGTCTGCTTTCAGCCTGGTTCAGGAATCTCACCTGCGTAGCAGCAACGCTAGGCCAGCTCTGCGGCAGAATGACTGAACATAGCGTTAAGGTGTGATCTCGAGGTATGAAACCCCAGCTTAGTCCCGGTTCCTGTGTCGGCCACACGTGTCAGTAGGTCAGCGCTACACAGAGACTTCACACTCGTAATGAGTTTGTGACTTTTGGAGTTGCAGCCCAAAATGTCATGCTTAATCATAACAGGGTCAACGAAACAGAAAATTGAATGAATGAGTGAAAACTCTACTGCCATTTTTAATTAGAGTGGATTGTTTATCGACATTATTACCTTTTATTTATATATATAAATAATATTTGTTGCAGGGTTCCTCTGCACTGCGGTTTAATTTTTATTGCGCCGTTTACATTATTGCTGTTAAAAGATTGGCAGCAACACTGCAGCTAGATTTGTTCACATTCAGGCTTCACAGTATCTGTGGATGAGATGGATTTATACAAAGATAAGTGCTTGCCTCTTCTCTCTCAGCTACTGAATCTGTTCTATTTCATGCTCGGTTGGAATAAAAAATGTGGATATCTAATCAGTCTGAAAACAAACACTGTTCATACTCTTCTAGTTCATTGGCGTCACAGTATACAAGATAAATACACCCCATCATATTTACAATGACAGCAAGAGCTGAAGGATCACCCAGCTGCTATTGAGACATTTTTCAACATGTCACAGCGGTCTACTAAGCAAGGGTGTCTGAAAATACATGCTACAGCTCCATGTAAACAAACACTCATTAAGCATTTCCAGTAGCTGGGATTAGTTCAATCATTTCAATAAATTCAGCATTGTAATTGAAAGTGGGGTTGACTGTCCCGAGTCAAATGACTGGAGCCAAAGGACTAGTGTAGTGACTTGGACACTAGGCCTTTGGCTTATTCTTAGGTTACTGTTTTGGATGAAATGTTAAATCGCACTTTATGTTTGTGAAAAAATACAAATGAGTGCATATTACAGATACTCTCCGAAAATTCCATTTGTGGATTATAATATTTAAGGTGCTGAAAATTAGGCAACTCTGGTGGATTGCTTTTTCTTAAAAGCACATGGTGTTTTCCCAGCTCAGGCAACATTTTTCATGTAGGATACATTATTTGGAGTGATTTAAAGTGTGGGTGGAAATCCACAAAAGAATTGTGGCTTTATTCTAGCACAAACGAAATTAACTTTTTAAAGGAACTATCTTCATTAACACGCAAGTCTAACAAATTTCTTTTTTTGATCCTGTATCTTCCAACTAATGTGTTTTTTCCCTCCTTTTTTTCTTGGGTACTACAGTAAAGGGAAATCTAGTGGTCTTTAGTAATTTCACGTGGGTAAAGAAGGGTCAGCTTGTGCCAAGGGATTGTGGGACCTTAAATTCCAATGACATTTCTCAAAATCAATAAGACGCTGGCCTTTGGAGAGCCAGCCTTTAGAGTGGAAAGACAATTAGCGGTGTATGTGAGGCGCACCGAAACAGCACGCCTCCACCATTCGTTTGTCTCCCATGACATCCTTGGGAGGGTTTCCGCGCTTTCCGAGGAGGCTTGGGAATTGTAAACGCACGCAAGTCATTTCTCAGGTCACTGGTGGCCTAAACTGATCTGTGCAGGCTTTGTGTCTTCACAATTCAGAAATGTGATCCGGCATCAGGTAGGAAATGTCTGGCGCTCGGTACCGAAGGATGTCGCGGCGCTTGAACAAACATGGACGCGAAACACATGTCCTCCAGATTGCCGCGCGTTACTGAACCTCAGATACGTCACGTTTGATCAGGGCCGTATAAGCAGGTACGCGCTTCAGTTCAGATACGATGGTTTTTTTTTAACCTCTGCTTTACCAATGTTTACAATTGAACTGTGAAATAGCCTTAATCATACAGCATGAAGTTTTTTAGGTCATTTATATTTGCCCATGTCCCCTGTGAAGTTTAATAGTGAATATTATGCAACAACAACTGACTGAAAGTGGGTTATCTTTCTGATGTTTTTTTTTTTGTCTGTTGTATTGCTTGCCTTGTCCGTACTGACTGTTAGTTAGAAAGTAATTGCAGTCTCTTTATTGCCACTCGCCCTCTGTGCTTTGGACATATTTAACTGCTCGATGAAGGGAGACTTGCTAATATGAATCTGGTCTTGCTCTCTGTCACCCCCCCAGACATGGCCGATGTGGCACCGGGCTCCTGCCCCCCTGCCCCTCCTTACGAAACAAGGAAAACGGAACCAACGGACCAGGAGTGGAATGGAGGAGAGAGGGTGGATATGGAGGAGCAGCCCGTCGAGAGTCCATCCTCCCTGGACCATGCAGACGGTGAAATCTCCACTTCCATATCCTCCTTTGTCTCTGCATGGGATTTCTGTTTAAGCTGTTTTGTGTGTGGGTGCGTGAGTGTTAGCGTGTGGGTGTGTTTTTTGCAGTTTTTAACCCCTTTCTGAATTGCTAATCTGTGGTTTAGTTCCAGCCATCAGAATGTCCAAACTAGCGAAGAGTGCAAAAAGACAAAACTCGCTTTGGGGAATAAGTCAGTGCAGTGGCTGGTCATTTTCTGTTTTGTATTTTTCAGAACACAATATTTTATATGCACAGATGCCTTTAGTACAGTCGTTACTCAGGATTCCAAAGGTGAAGGAGAAATTTAAGTTCTAGCTCACTTTATGGCTTTGGGAAAATCCCTTGAATTTTATTAAAATCCTGTTATAATAGGTACATGATACCTGTCAAAGTAGGTCATGTATCATTTAGAATTCTGGCTGATTACTCAGTGAGCATTTTGTAGTACATTTACATAGTACGTTTTGTCATTTTTGTTTTTGTTTGTTTTTTAACAGTGCAGTTTGATCATTAATAAGATGACTAATTGTGAACATTTCCTGAAATACTGTGATGTCAGGCTGTTTCACCTCTGCGTCATTTGAGGGTTTCTCATCCGGCACACTAAGAATGATGCCTTGGTTCCTTCGATCGGACTAAGACAAACGTCTGAGCTATCCAGTCAACAGCTGGTGCATCGTCTCGTCTTCCAGAAGTCAAGGAAGTGCGCTTGTGCAAATCGAGAGCTTGGGCCAGCTGCTCTTTCTCTGCTCATCAAAGCTTTGGACGGGCACATTTTTAAAACGCCATCTGAGTATTCTTCCCAAAGTGTTCTTTTTGTGGTTAATCTGAAGCCTTAAAAGTTCCTCTCGCTGAAGTTTGTGTTCACGAACACCTTCCCGATGAGAAGTATTTCAAGTAATTTTCCCAAGCACTGTCATTTCTTTAGTTTTTCTTTGGCTGACATTTACATGCTAGTGTGGTTTGCACATTTTTCCATTACGTAACATTTACATTGGTGACATTATGTATTTGCTTAGCATGCTCTCTTTCAAAGCTTACCCATTTCACACGGCATGAGATCGGTCTGTGCTGGGGCACAAAACCAGTTCCCCCCTGATGCTAGAACGGTCAACTTCAAAGTCAGTCAGCTGTCCTTTAACTGCTATTCTGCTGCTCCAGTTTATTGATGCATGGACAGTTTCAATGTGGTCAGACGGAGGACATTGTTGCCTCAAAATACAGATTCCTCCTGTCAGTTTAAATTTTCTCTGTGGCTTCGTGCCCACTGGAGATACCGACAGTAAAATAACATGTTTATATCTGTTTACTTCCAAAATCCATATTTCTGCAACAAGCTGCATATAAAAGCTTAATTATTAAATGAATAATCAGGAGACATGATCCAATAATCAGGCGACAAGGTTCCACTGTGAAGGTAATGGCTGATATTATAATGTAGAGTTGAGACCTCCGATCCCTTTGACACAGGAGCCCTTGTGTTAGACAGTGAAGCTTTAACGAGGGAGCGCTCCTCCGCGGTATCAGCTCACTGTCACAACACCATCACGGAGGCACCACTGCCAGGACCAACGCGGGGCGGACCAGCCCAGAACAGCGGGAGGCGAGCGCCAGCAAGAGGCCTCGATTCCAGGGCCCTCCGCTGTCAGCAGGCGAACGCGCCGCGGCAGCGTGAGGCAGCACTCCAATTAACGCCTCGAAACCCCCCCTCCCCCACGGGCCAGCTCCAAGCGCTCGCAAACCCTCGCGCCCGTGGCAGCCATCTGCCAGCTCTTGTTTTCCCTTTGAAGACAGCCAGCCCTGTTGAAGGTGCAAATCCTAACAAAAAAAAACAGATCTTAAAAATGGAAGTTTATTATTTATCTCCGCCTCCACCTTGTTGGAGAAGCGCAGTGTTGTCGTATACTTCCCGAAGCATTGTAATGGCAGTTATGGGTGCCTCGTGGTTACTGGCGTGACACCGAGGGGCTATTTTCAGACGCTTTTTTTCCTCTCTCTCTCCAGCAGGTGCACTAATGCAGAACGCAGCGGTTAGCCGTTACAAGTGACCTGTAGGGTATAGGCTTCAGAGTGCTGATTGCATCCACCTCCGCCTTTTGTCGCCTGGGTGCGCGTTAGCGACGCGTCTCCCAGATTTTAGTCCCCGTGTTCATGGAGATTTATTTCCTCGTTGCCGAGACGGCCATTACCAGTCCTTAGGGTCCCCTTCTTCAGGATTTCACTTCACAGCAGCGTTGTGAAAACGCTATAAGTTTGTTGTTATGCACCAGATCATTAGCGGCATTAATAGTAACAGGTTTCCCTGGGCCTAAATAAAGGCTTCAGTGATCTCATTCTGAGGCAGAGGGGAATATCAGAAACCCATTTGGTGCTTTAGGGAGTGATGTACTGTGGTAAAAAAACCCAGATCCCCTCCTGCCATTTTCACTGGCTGCCCAGTGAAAAACTATTGCCTTACAATGGAATGAATCGGCAGAGTGATAATTGCTTGTTTTGTCGTGCGCGGACAAGAACAGCCTGACACGAAGCAGCAGTAGCACTGCCAGCCCTCACACAGGGCATTACGAGTTGAACAACAGAGCAAATTTATTAATGGGCATTTAATGGGTTGGCTGCGGCCCCACTTTGTATAGAGGAGGCCCCAGCTGTATCTCAGATGTGCCGAAAATGTGAATGTGTTAAAGTTATTTCTCTAGGGTAATATAATGCCTGGATTCCATCCCATTGTTGAGTGTACAGGTGCAGCGATAATGGTGCAATAAATTTAAGGCAAATGTTAACAAAAACTCTTTTTTTTTTTTTGTAGTGTGTAATTAATATAATTGGTTTATGATATTATAATAAAATTAACCTTTGTATAATAGCTCAGTAATGCTTTGGCTGTGAATCTCAGCTGTTGCCCTTTTCTTGCAGTTTATTGCGTAGCTTCTTCAAAGCCAGCCCTGATCAAGCCGGTTCCCCCTGTTTTGACAGAAAGCATGTGCGACTCCACCGGCGCCAACCTCCCCGTGTACGAGGGCCTGAAGTTCTGTGCCAGCCGGAACACGGACAGGATCTACCTCTACGCCAAGGTGCCAGTGAACTAGCACAGAGGTTTCCCCATGCCCTCCCACAACCCAGATATGCAGGGCCAAGTTCCCCTGGACGGCATCTGTCACATCATCCTAGATTTACAGAGGGCGAATGGAATGCTACCAAGAGGAAATAGCTCGGTGCACTTTGAAAGCCATTTTCTAATGGGACACGCCCCATTAGAAAACGCTTTTTGGCATTCCTCTGGTTCTCGAAAGTGAACCAAATACTCAGCCACGGCGGGCAAAACAACAACCGACAACCAAGGGGAGGATTACGCAAGATAGTGGAGGGTAACGACTGCGATCGATTTAAGTGGCAATCTACTGCGCGCACAAAATGAGACTTCATCGTTTGAGACATCGCTCACTAAAGTGATGCTGCAACCCGGTACACAAAGGAGCAGTGATTTAAACTGTCTGTCAGATTATGTTAATCCCAGAGTTTTTTTGTTTTTTTTGCTGAAGGGCTCTCAGCTTAATGCCTTTCAGAAAGGGATTTGTTAAAATTTGTAATGAGATTACAGGTGGCAAATAGCGCTGAGGCTCATGGAGTATTACCACTAATGGAGAATGGTATTGATGTCTCTTTCATCCAAACATTTCTGCCATTATTTATTGATTGTACACTGATGATGTTTCAAAATGTCTTCCACTGTTAATTTTCTGGTAGAGAGAGTGGAGGATGTGACTGCATCTGGATGGGCCTGTGCTGAAGGGTTGTTTATTTCAGATGGGAATGAGTATAGCTACATGTGCACTGGTGGAAGCCTGTTGCACCACTAACGGTTTTTGTTGTTGTGGGTTTTTTTTACCTCCCGCTGTAGGAGGGTAGTCCACTCGGGTGCAATTTCATTCCCCTCGACATCAAGCTGGACAACTGGGAGGACCTGCCTGGGGAGTTTGCCCACAGAGAGAATAGGAAGCAGGTGATTGTATGGGCCAGTAAAAGAAGCAAGCATGTGCATTGAGTGTTATACATGAGGACATCTCCTCTCATGGAGGCCCCGATGGTTTCTGAATTTTAAGAATTGTAATCAATACCTCACAGATATCGTTCCGATAGGCGTACAGAGGCTCTCAAACTCTTAACTCACTGGTCAGAAATCTCTTAGTAAGTTAGAGGCCCCTTGGTGGCCCCACAGTATACTGCACAGTATAGTAAATCCATACGTCCACCCCCCTCCCAGGTGCTCCACTTTGTGCGGGAGTGGAACTCCCTGACGGCCATGAAACAGAGGGCGGTCCGGCGGAGCGGGCGCCTCTTCCATAGCCCTGTCCTGCTGTGGGATGAGATCAGCAGTGGCCAGCGCAGGCAGAGCATCACCAAAAGGCAGGTGGATCAGTGTGTCCTTTACTAGCAGATCGGCTTTCCTGCTCTCCTCAAGTCTTGGTTTCAAGCAGGCGACAAATTTCAATTAGCAAATATAGGTTGGATTCATTTGAAGTAAAAATGACTTATTTAACCTGGTCATTTCCCACAGGTACCCAAGCTTAATTTTCAAATTTTAAGTAGATATTCAATACAAAGAGTCTATATTTCTATACAGAGAAATATTTTGGCGTCATTTGCATTTATTTTTAGGAATATGTCTAAGTACCATTGGAGCTATTCATTTCAGAATAGTGTATCGCTCAGATCTCTCGTGGGAAGCTTCCTAACTTTTGAGAGGAGCAGCTTGTCTCTCCATTAGCAGCTGTAGTCAATTAAAATGTGAGAATCTGGTGGAAGATTCTACCACACTATACTCTCTGGTGGGCCCGCTCAAAGGTCTTTAAAAGAGATTTCTCCAAAATCAATTTGCACATCCCCCCACCTACCTGACAACCCCCCCCTAGATTGTGTGCCAGAGTGGGTACACCTCTTATGTGGTCCTTTTCATCCCCTCTCTTCACTGTACTCTTTGAAGATGAGCCCTCTCTTTTATGCAGATGTGTGAAAACAGTGTAATCCGTCACAATGTCACCCCTTCATTAGTTTCCGCTCTCGCTATCTGTTTTTTTTAACCACTGCTTTTTCCCCCCCAGATACCTCACCAAAGAGGACGTAGCCCAGGCCTCTCTGAGCAAAGCCCAGAGAGAAATGGGGACGGTCCGCCTCGTCGCCAAGGAGACCTCCTTCACCAAAAGAAAGTCCACCCTTCTGGCCGACCTAGTTCCAAACAAGTAGGTCATGCTCTTCAAGAAAGAAAGAGCCGGAACGAGCACTAAGGGCGGCAGGGATGCCAATGCAGTGAGCCACGTTGACACGGGAGAAACATTTTGTTCATGGGCAGGGAACTTCAAAAAGTGTGGCTGCCACAGTGTAGGACTGAAGCTGCCACTCTGGAGTGGGGGCTTCCTGTTTGATCACTGATGTAAGGATGTCGCTGTTGTTGCCTTTGATCACATCTGAGCTCTGTAAAGCAGGTGGCAACTACCTCATCCTTGGGAAAAGCGCATCGCATGCCACACCAAATCAACATATATTAGGTCTAAGCATGAAGAGAATGGTTGCAGTAAATTACTAGTGCACAGGATAACAATTCTGACTGCATTACCGACACTTTAGCTTCCGTGGTACCACCCACTTTTCACTAGATATTGGAGCGGAGTATGTGCAGGAGTGAGATTCGCAAATCCCTCTCAGAATTGATAGCTGTATCTGCATGGTAATACCGTGTGTGTGTGTGTGTGTGTGTGTATGTGTGTGCGCGCATATTGTGTCGTTTGGTGAAGCCGTCACATATCTTGTGGAGTTTTGCCAGTAGGCCCAAGTTGAAGTTAGGACTCAAAGAAGGGGAAGATGTATCTTCAGACTATTTGCTTTTCTAAGCCCACAGTGTCTAAAAAGGGCTTATGGAACCGGCTCATATTTATCTCAGAGGAATAAGGGCTTTAAGTACTGTCTAAAAAACTAGTGAAGTTTCATTGGCTGCTGGACATCGCCAAGTAGAACGCTTGATGACCCAGAAGGTAAAGCTGAAATGCAGCAAAGGCTGCTGGGAGTGCAGATGTCTACTGCCGCAAAGCAGGTCAATGTAATCCCACTGGCACACTGTGGGAGTTTGCTCAGTTTAAAAAAGTTGTAAAACCAAGATCACACAGACTTAATCTTTATCTTAACTTATATAGAACAGAGGTTCTTGTACTTCTTAGGTTTTACTTAACTTTTAAAATGACAAATTTGAATGAACTCTGAAGTCTGCTTTCTTTCCATAGAGGGGATGGGGGTTCATCAGGCACCACTCCTCAGGACCCAGCGCATTTGCAGGAGGCGGGTTACCTGCAGGCTCTGGACAGTGCAGGAAACCCCCTTTGCCTCTCCTGTCAGCTGCCTTGTGGCGCTGGTGGGGCTTGGGACACACGTTTCTGTGGGAGGAGCTGCCAGGAAGAATTCCAGGTGCGCACCAGCCAATCCTACATGCGGGCACGGGTGTTGGAGACGGAGCACGGGGTGTGTCAGCATTGTGGCATCCAAGCCCAGCAGCTGTTCCAGAAAGTGCGTGACGCCCCACCCACACACAGGAAGGAGATGCTGGAGAACACCTGGCTGGCACAGCTCCCCCTCAAACAGGTGACTGGACCTTCCTTAACCCAAAAGTGCTGATGAGAGCTTGCTGAAATGTATTCCTTCTACAGCGCTGCATGTGATGGGGGTTAATGCACAATGCCATGCTGACAGTTAGTCACTTCTATTGCCAGCAGATTCTGAACTACTGGAAAATACAATGCTATGTAGTCCAATCAAAGATTTTAGTATTATTCCATAAAAAAATGCGAGCAATGAAAATGTACTTGAAGCATACAATTAAAAAGAGAAATCCAGGTGCATGTCATTTTAGGGATAAACTGATTATTCAATAACAAAATTAAACCATAAGCTTTTAGACGGCTAAAAAAGACCTGCCTAATGTAAATCATAACAAAGTGGAATATTTTAAAAAGTATAAAAAAAATAGGTTTTTGCAGTATGCTGACAAGGGGACAATATTAACGCTCTCAGTGCAGGAGCAGAAATTGGCCCTTTATAGCTGACAAACAACATGGGGGTGAAGAGAGGGACAACGCCAGCCCTAATTTTCTGTTCCCTGCAATCTAATTACTAATTAAATTGCAGGATGGATGATAAAGAATGAGGGGCTGTGTGGGACATGCTACCCTTGGAAGCTGGGGGGGGGGGGCAGGTGTCTCTCCAAGGAAATAGAATCCGGAGCCCCCTCCTCAACCATCGATTTCCCTGCATTGCACCCCGCTGACCACCCATTTGATACAATCTGCCATTTTCTTGTAAAGCCCCCAGAAACACCCTCTCGCAAATCAATGGCTGGATTTGGCCTTTCAAAGGGAAGTAGCCGGCGCGCCGGACAATAAATATTATTGGCAAGGAGCATTAGAGGGCCAGGGCTGAGTTCAGCTCATCAGAGGACGCGGCATGCCCAGTGGTGGCAGCGGGGGTGTAACGCTCCCGGCCTGGGGAGGTGGGGGCCAGGGCGGGCAGCGATGGGCTGCCTTGCTCTCCTTGGGCTTCCCCCACCTCCCGCTGGATTCAGACTAATTACGGGAGAGGGCTACGCTGGTGAATGCGGATTGATTTGTGTCGCCGGACACTCCCCAGGGTGTCTCTGTCTAAAAAGGCCAGAAAGCCCAGATGGCTTTGCCTCAAATTGAAATGCCAGCATTGTTCGCTCTGGGCTTATTTCCAGCGCTTCCCCTCGGCCCGCTTTGCTGCACTCTCATCTTCAGTCAAGTGCCTCTCAACGTAAAGCTGCTACAGAACCGCTAGAAAGGTGTCAAAGTGCTAGAGCAAGCTTGGACTCAGGCGCTCAGCTGTGGGCCCTCTTCAGACCAGGGGGACTTTTCCCTTGTTTCACAACATCAGCTTAAGAAATAAAGGCGACCTGTGGCATATCCAGGTAAAACCAGAAAACTTCATATTCTGAGATCAGATGAGAAGCCTGTATGTTTAGAGACACAAACTCTGCTGTCGCAGCTGTTGGACTACAGAATTGAGTAACAGGGGGAGGATGAATAATTAAGAGCCCCGTTGTTGCCCTAGCTTAACGAGATGATCCGGAACCCGCTGGAAGGCCAGTTTTGGCAGGTGGACCACATTCGGCCCGTCTATGGCGGGGGTGGCCAGTGTTCCTTGGAAAACCTGCAGACTCTCTGCACCGTCTGTCACAGAGAGGTAGGTACCCATGCCCCTGCACCAATTTTTCCACCAATAACAGTGCCTCCATCCATCAATTATACAATAAGCCATAGATCTGTAATTTAGTAAAATTTTAAAATCGGGTAGTATCGGGTGGTTACACTAGCCTAAAATGGTGAGGCACGTTGACCTCATATTAAGTTGTACAATAGTAAACTAATATTTTAAAACACAAATTTACCAATGTATTGTCACAAGGGACGTAGTTTATCTGAAAAGGAAGAGGATTTAGCTAGAACATTTTCTACAGAATAGCCTAATAATCGCAAGCCCATAAATACACCAAATAATCTGTTTGCTGTATGCTTTACAGAGAACCACCCAGCAAGCCAAAGAGAGGAGCCAGATGAAAAAACATGATGTGGCCACCAAAGTAGCCTCAGACATAACCAGATTCTTTATCAAGAAATGAGGGTTTTTTTATATTGTTTCAATACCTGGAGAAGGAAATATCGTTTCAGTTATATTGTAGTTTCTGTTCCAGCAACCATTAGGTGTTAACTGAAGTCTTTATACCTTGAAAAAGTCATGGCTTTTGAAAACTTATTTGAAATAAGTGTGATTTGTTGTTTTTTTTTGTACTGAATGTCTTGTTGTAGGTCTTGAGTCTGTGCTTCGAATCTCTGACTTATCAAGAGTTATTTTTCGGGTTACGATTTAACATCTATTTGCCATAAATCCATATATGCACAGGAAGTGTGCCCTATTCTCAGGAAAATATGTTTACTCTTCTGACATCAATATGTTTTCAGTCTGTCCACATTAAACTAAAATAGGAATGTGTGCATGCGCATGTCAGCTCACATATCAATCAATCAATCTATCTACTCTGATGTGTTTGCTTCTCTCACAAGTAGTCTCAAGATGGGGGCTGGGGCATAGAAAGTGCTGGAAGTTACTATGGAAACAGATCTGAATGATAAGCAGTGCTCAGAATACTAAACCATTTCACAGCTCACATTCTGTTTATAGAAACGCTACAGGACAATTTAGCAGCTTCCAATCAAACTGTGAACAGCTCTGGCATGGATTGAAATTCATTGAGCTCACCGCACTATATTTTAGGTTCACATTCCTTTAAAACGGGGGTGAGGGGGGACAAAAATAACAGCATTTCATTAATAAACTTTTGGAAGAGTTTTGTTTTCAGGTTCTGAATTACTGACTTAGAGATCGCCTCATAGGGAACTTTTCGGTAATGCGTACCATTACATGAAATATGAGCTTGCAAACCTTCGATTTAGCAGCTTATCCCACCGATGTGGACACACCAAGTCTGAAACCTGTGGGGGAAGAAGGGTCACTGTCCATATCATTGATTTGAAAGTGGTCATTGCCTTCACTTTATATAATTCAGCAAGAATGATCCTTTCTCCTACCGTGGAGGGTTTACAAGGTGAGTGATTTTAAACTTTGGCTGTGCTGATAACGACAGCCCTTTTGTTTTTCTGAGTGCAGGGTCAGTGTTTCTCACGCTTCGCCCCTTCTTTTTTATACTTTTGCTCCTTCCTCACTATATTTTACAACTATATATTCATATTGCCGTGTTCACCATTTGTACTTCATGGTAATTCTGTTTGAACCATTAGGTTCCTTCACAAGGGAAGCATGCGCCAAACTGCCACATTTTCTGATGATTTCTTTGCATGTGTTTTATTTGGCCGGAAAGAAAACAAACGTAATTCTGGCACCATACTTGAAGCCTTGACTTGAATGAGGTTCAGTACGACTACAGACTACAGTAATGATGGCTGAAATTGCATGTGTCATTTCCAGCGCAGTTTTTCCATTAAACCAATTTTCACAATCATAGCTAGTTGTATTTAGCCATTTATAATTATGTTTTAATTTTAAGAACATTTCAAGTTTGAGGATGAGGAGGGGGGGAGATTAAAATTGACACATTATTCTCTATTCCCCTTGGTTGCCTAGGGGATTAAAAGATAGAACATATGCATGTGATTTCAGCAAAATACATCATATTATAGTCTCATTTCAATGTAAAATTTGTAGCATTGTGCAGAAAGCATATTTTTAAAAATGCCATTAAGCATCTCTTATTTATCCCATTGAGTATTTTACATGGGATGTCATGGTGGTTGTCCATGGGCGACAAAGATTGGTAAATATCATCTTTTTGCACTTTTACTTTAAAAAGTAAAAATCCTTAACCAGAATAAAAAAGGACTCGATTTGTAAGGGCACTTGAAGGAAGTTTGTGATCCCTGATGCATTAACCCAATTTACGTTTTCAAAATTGTGGAGACAACACAAAAAATTGGCGATATCAAATTTGAAAAAGACAGAAAAAAAACAAAGGTTGGCGTGCACGCACATCATAAAAACTTTAATTCCCATTTACAGTGTTTAGCTAGGAGCTGTCCAACATTTAAGACCAATACAATCAGTTAACATGTATAGACGTTGGGCTAGTTCTGCAAATATAATTCGCCTATTTAGTCAAATACTGACCAAAATTATCCAGTTTTTTGCTCAAGGTTGTTCATTAAAATTACTTGTTAATTGAACCATTAATTGAATTTTAGAGGCTAAATTAATAACATTAACTATGACACTTTTTGTGAAACTTAAGGCTACGTCTACCATATGTATCCTGTACAGTTGCCCTCAACCTGGGTTTCTCTGCTAATAGAAAAATAATTTAAACATGCATGCACTGTAACCCACTACAGGAACTAGACTGATAATTTTATGCAGGTTTTTTTTCCCCCCCACTGTAACCAACCAGCTTAAACAACATTTAGAAGCCATAAAAGAGACAACGGAAAGGGACAAGGGTCCCTGCACCTTGAATTATAACCAGCAAGTTATTCATGAGGTGAGAAAGTGCTTCTTTGAACTGACAATTGGAGAACGACGGCTCCATTTTAGCATTGTTAATATTCTCTTTCATTCTTGTGTTAGAGACCAACAGAACAAGAAGACTGGATCTGTAGACTTTATTTTCACTTTGGTTGACTAAGTAATCTATTTGTTTAATAGATCTAAACATTTGGTACATTAAATAAATAGTTACGATGACCTGAAATTATAAGGAAACAAATGTTCCCCATATTATGTATAGGAAAATATATCTAGGCTTGGGGTCGGTCTAAATGTAAATAGCTAAGTATTTATTAAAGTGGGGGGTGCTGATTGCTAATAAAGGTATTTATTTAGACTATAGCTTGCCAAACAAAGGTTGCAAGCCTGGCACTGTACCAATTCTGGAATTTCATCATACAGTACCCCAACCTTCACAACCCCCTTATCTTTGCCATGCGCTCTCACCCATATACTGATATGAACAAATCAAAATACTTTGCTATTCACGACACCTGAATACCTTCCCCAGTTCTGTTGCCTGACCCCTGACCTTCAGAAGAAGGAGGTGTCTGAGGAGAAGGCTCCAGCCAGTCTGAAGTCATCCTTCATGAGCACACAGAAGAGGCGCTGGGGCAGGGCCTTGGAGTAGGGGGCGGGCCGTGGCACACACGTCCGCAGCAAGATCTCCCGTCCCGCAGGAGGAGGGAAGTCCGGAACACCGCTCCCACCAAGCTTCCAGTCCTCCGCTCTGCCCCCTCTCCCAGGTTCCTCCTCCATGGGTGCCAGTAGGGCGGCCTAGGGTGTGGGGAGAGAGGCCACCGGGGGATACCCCAGCGATGGACGTTACACACAACTCCAGTAAAGCACTAGTTCTCCGCATTATGCATTTTAAATCGGATGTAAAAATCCAGCTGATCAATTGTGATTGAGCGTGGCTGAACCGGATAGAAGAAATGTGTCTAAATTGATCAAAAAGAAAAAAAATTGGTGTGAATAAGCTCATTCATTACAATTTCTCAAGTGTGGCTTCTGGTGACAAAAAAAGGAAGGACACTTAAGTATAAATCACATGTAAGATTCTGCCTAGTTTTAGAGAAATTTCTGGTGTACACAGACATGAAGGCCTGGGGAGGCTCCTCATCTAACAGCTACACGTAGACTAAAGCCAGAAAGTATCTAGTGTTTCGCTAGCACTATAAAACTGGCCAGACCTAAACAAGACTGTATACCAACCTCCATCTCTACCAAAAAACCCTTATTTCCGAGCCCATAAGAAATGGAAGCAAGTGAACACGGAACAAAGGGACTGGTTAACAGCAGGAACCGAAAAGACGTGAACAGGTGTTGGGGTTAAAATGTTAGCTGTGTCTCTCAGCCTCCTCATCCCTTTCACTGAAATGGAATTAGCCAGGACTATATGAAATATAATCACATTTCTGGGAAAGTAAGATTGCTTGTACTCTGGTATCAAATACACGTTACGCAGGAAAGCCTAGGAGGTGATTGGGGGAAGGGGGCGCCTAATGGTTACCTCGTCAGAAGAGTCGGCCAGCTTGAGAAGGTTAATGTAGGCGTAAGGAGAGGAAGACAATTGGGAAAAATTCAACCAAGTTTAGACAAAACCACCACGGAAATATGTGCATTTATTACGTGCAGTAAATCATTAGACCGACACCTAAAGTTGGCAACTAACACATTTAGTCGCTTGCCACCAAACTTGTACACCTTTTTAGGTTGCATGTTTAGAAACAAATAGTTCAAAGGGTGAATTTGAGTACTTCTCGCATTTTTCTTTCAAGAATTTCATCTGGTTTGATCCACTGATTGTACCTGATTTACATATGCTTGGGATAATTACTGCCTTTATATAGGAGGCTTGGCAACACACAGGGTGTAATTAAACGTTTAGATTGTCTGCGGTAAAGAACCTGTCTAAAGCAGAATTTCCAGAGATGGGAGACTCCAAGACTCCATTATGGGACTGACCTGCCATTTGCTGTCAATCATTGACTGATAGAAATCCATCAAAATACAGGCCAACAAAGACAAAAAGCTTTGTTTGTTTCAAATCATTCTGGGTATGCAATATCTTCAATTCTCTCTCGTCACTCAGGAACTTATAGAATGTGAAATTCTCTTTCATCCAGCACCTCGAACCTTAATGGCTAAGTTTGGCAACTCATCACCCATTTCAGTCATGCTGCATGCAAGAGGTGTATTTAAGGACAGAAGCTCACGCGTGTCACGTAGCTGGAAGATTGAAAGGTGCCTTTACCCTCTGAGCACTGACAAACAGCTTGTGGATAATTCTGCCGGCGGGTCCCCGCCCGGCGCCCACCACGGACACTTCTGGCTCCTCCAGCAGGGCGGCGACAAACCTGAGTTTGGTTTGAGAAGAGGGAGAAGGGAAATTGAGGAGACGCGAGATAGGCTGGCTGGAAAATCGACACGCTCAACAGTAAATGCCCAGGTTGACAACGTAATCAGGTGATACAAGATCCCTTACCAGCCAATGCTAAGCCAAGCTCCTTAAATGTCTCTATTTTTTACATTCGTCAGCACCTTCAAAAGGTTATGCAAGTGTTCATCTTGCTTCAGTGAGTTCCTGAAACTTTCACTAATTGCTTCTTGTAAATGCTTTGTTTCAGAGACACAAGTCATCATTATTTAATAGACGGGTTCCTCCTCACGGAGATCCTTGACTTTTCATGATGTGAACCACCTGCCTACAATTAAAACAGTGCATACGTGCCGCCAGCGCAATTTATAAATCATATTCATTCTATAGCTCCACACTATCAGCTTGGGGGGGGGGGGGGGGGCGCGGGGGGGGGGGGGGGC
>JAOYSI010063255.1:6701-23482 GCA_025775065.1 Hiodon alosoides | reverse complement strand
TATATATATATAAAATAATATTTTTCGCTGGAACCTTTTTCTCATTCAGACTTCTCTTCATTTACACAAGCTGACTGTGTTTCTTCTTTTCCCTGTTCTGTGGTTCAGTCTCAGTTTAAAACTGAGGGACATGGAGGAGAATCCGATTTATGGAAACATAACCTACACCCAGGCGCGTGAGTGTGTCCTTCTGGATGTGACTCTGCACGGTTCCCTGCATGTTGCCCTTTTCTGAGCCGTATATAAAAAGGTCCTTTAGCAGTTGACGTGAACACAGTCATCGTTACTTTCTTTTAACTGCAGCAGTCTCACGCGCACTCATGTCGCCAAGGCTCACAAAGGCCGGTTTGTATCAAGTTTAAAAATGCATCAACATCTGAGAGAAGAACAAACACGAGCTGCAAGAAACTACCCAGGTTTCATTTATTTCCAGCATGACGAAAAGCTGAATCATTAAGAGGTTTTATTGAAGTGCATCGGGTGACTCAGTCAAGACTGCCTTAACGTGCACTTCCTACTAAATTGGTTTGTTAGACTAGACAATGACTATGTTGTTACAAGCCATCATGTTTGACCATTAGCGTTTTGTTGACAGGAGCGGATCTTCCTGTCAACTCTTCCTTGGCCAATGACCATAAGATGAAAGGGACCTTAAAGGTGAGATTGCCAGCCAGTGGAACAGTGGCCCACTCTCTCCCCGTTATTTACAGGTGTCAGTTGGCTGGTGGAAATCTTAGCTTTGTTACAATCCGAGGTGCATTTATCAATAAGTTAGCTTCGCTGTGAACTGGTGAAGCAATGCACAACTTCCCCAGTTCCTTTGGACCGGGGTGTTAACGGTACTGAGAAAGCACCCATAGCAGTTTGATATGTTTTATTTTTTCTGCGTTTGGATGGTTGTGCCAAAGAATGGGGATATTCAGGTTGATAGTGCAGAGACATGCCTTTGCTAACCTTGCACTCTGTGTGGTTTCCGCAACACCCGTGCCCGTACGTCTCTCTTTTTCACCCACTACTAGGAATCGAGACTCGTCGCTCTCTCTTTTGTCGACAAATCATTGAACGTGCCATTGCGTTATCGTAGTGTTCAGAAATATTGAACTGAAATCTGCATCATTATGGCTTAAATTGCAATCTTCGATTACTTCAGGTCTATGGAGCCTTGAATATGTTTAATATACCTGCCATCTAGTTTCTCCTTATTTCATTGTAGAGTGCAGAATAATATAGTCTACTGTGCCTTTTATCTTCAAAAAATGTATCCCTGCATCTTATTGGTTCTGTCGCTCTAAAGAGAATTGTTTATGCACGTCCAGGCGAAACCACAACGCAGCGCAATAACACTGTCCTAACACAGTGTCTCAATTCTCTCCCCTGTGTGGAGCACGCTAGTAAAAACAGGGCGTGTCTGTTAATACACATGGATTCCATGATTCTTTTGATTCCATGAGGCTTAAATAACGTTTCCCTTTAATTTGTCACACTCAAGGCACACTCAAGACAACGGGACTGCTATGCCAATCTAAAGCTGGAGGCCCCTAAGCCTGCGTCGGCACGTGGCTCCCCACAGATCCAGTACTCGGACGTGGTGACAAGGCCAAAGGAAGTTGCCGAGACTTTGCCTGAAGAAGACACCGTCTCCTTGAGGTCTGACGTGTACGCCTCAGTAGAATCAGAGCGTAACAAAACCCTTGGCAACACTGAAGATTATGCAAACCACGTTTGAAGATTTTGCTGGAAAATAAGAGCTCTGATTGTAATTGTTAAATCCGGTTTTAATTTAGAAGAACTTCATAGTAGTCACTGACGGAATTATCCTCGTGGGCAGGAAATACTGGTATTATATTTGGTTTGTAATATATGTTTGTAAAATAGCTATAATTTTTTTTTTTTTTTTTTTAATGTTGATTTTTTTTTTTTTTTGAAAGAAGAAACAGTAAGAAATCGTGCCCTCCTGCCTCCTCCCACCCCCCGGAATGATGTACCTACATTTGTACCTACATTTATCATATATATATGATATATATATATCACACATATATATCTCAGGCACCATTCATGAGAAAATAAAAATGTCTCTTGCATACAACGGTGTAAAATGTAATGATAGTTTTGCTAACTTTAACAGGTTTTTTCCACTTTCAGTGAGAATAATTTTCTACCACTCTTTAAAAAGCTCTAATAGCACTGAAATGAAAAAGTGTTTGATAGGGTGATTAAGTATTTTGCATTACCTTTGTGTTGAGGTAGAATGATCATAGTTAATCGTATTGGTTAAATTACATGTAACCTCTACTTTCCCATAAATGTTTTATTTGGAAGAGGACTATATTTGAAAATATCAGAAATGCAGAAAACCTACTACTAAGCACACACGCATTACTTTTTGAATTTAAACACCACCATGCCGAACGGAATATAGGTAATACCCCGCGGCAGTGCTCATTATTTTATGTAATTTAATAAATACTACGTGCCCAGTACGCTTTTGGTCATTTTTGGATTTCACCCAGGATGGCCAACTATCGGAAAGTCAGTATTTGGAGAGGACATCGCTCACCCATAACTCGGGTAAAAACCAGTAGTTAATTGAAAGGCAATAGTACAATCTGAAGCGACGTGGCCCTCGTGAAAAGAGAAAAAAAAACATTCCTGCATTCATGTTTTTCTGCCCTCTCGTGGTAGTCAAAGAAATGCAACATTTTGTTCTGAATACTCTTCGTTTTTTTGTCTTCTAAAAAATCCCGAGTGTACGAGTATGGTTTATTTTATTTATTGATATGATGTAATGTGTTCATCAGTTGTCCATAATTAGGAACACAAACACTGACACTTTAAATTAAAATTTGACACAGAATTAGTATTCCAGAAGAGCTAAATTAAACACATATATTTGATCCTAAAATCTTATTTCCGATTCCACCTGAAACATTCAGTGAGTGGTGTTTAGCGCTCACACATAGTTTGGTGAACACCGACCAAAGACTGTGAAACAGTATAAAAGCTAGCAAACATACTCCGTCTGAAACTTCATTTTTTAGATAAAATATACTGAGTACGAATACACTTAGTCTCTATTCTCGGAATAAAATGTTCTGAAATCTAGGCTATATTGACGAGAAATCGTGAGTTATCGGGCTCCTACAGAGAAAATCTGAGAAAATATAATTATACATTTTTAGAAGCAAGACAAAAAACAAAAAAACATTCAAGATTCTAATCTAAACGAATGGCACTTAGGATTCAGGATTCAGGAAATTCAGGATTTACATATACAATACCTGATTTAGGAAATACATCTCAACTATGACCGATAATACACTTCTTAGAAAAAACATATTTGTGACTACAGTTCTGCATTTTCCAAGTAGTGTTTGTAAACTTGGCATAGTATAACCTACTAGATACACGTCAATGGTCCACCTTTGTGATGAGTAATTGATGGAAAAAAACTTGACTTAATTACGTCCCGATTTTGTTTATACATTTGGTTTCGTTGTTCATGCAGAACCTATTACATATGTAAGTCAAGAACATGACGTCAAACTCAGTTTCCTGGTTTCCCAACATGCATTGCATGGAAACAGTGCAACGTAGGCAATTGGTCACTGATGCGGCTCGATTAATTTGGCCTCTGTGTTATAGGAGACACAATTATAATGAAATATAAAGTAAATACTTTTACATACGTTTTTCAAAATAATCTACCTCGTTGGCTGTGTAGTCTGTAAACATTCACCCAGATTAAACAAGCGCATTCTCTCTTTCCCAAATAAAAAGGTAAGACTTGCCGATTGTTTGATAGCTGGTAATACCGGCTAGATAGCTAATTTGGCAGAGACGGTAACCGATAAAGCTTCAAATATCTTGTTGATAGTTTACCCGGCTGATTTACTGGTTAGCAACATCGCCGATCTCGTTCAATGATTGTAATAAGGATACGGATTATAGGTGACATTATTTAACTAATTTGATGATCCCTTATATTTGTCTATAATCTAATGTATTGAGTAATGTCGATTAGATATATATAAATATATATAAATATAAATAATATAAACAATTATCGTTAATGGACATTGCTGGTGAACAGTTATCTGCACATTTTGGACCATTCACAAATATGTGTAGGTTTCATTTGAATATTCGATGTCTCTGCGTCCACCTAATCTGCGGGGGCGACAGTTCGCAAACCAAGCGGATTGCTTCTTCAGTACATAAAAAATAATGTGTGCATTACAAAATTTAAAGCATTTAAAGTTGGCTGTGTTCTATTGGCGGTAGGTGGTTAGCTCCTTATGACTACAACCTGGCATCCCTATTCTCAAATGGATGTATAAAAGAATGTACCGGTTTGCTTACGATATAAGTTTTCCTAGTTGTCCACGTCACTCGCGAACCACATATTGTATAAGAATTATTCGCTACAGGTACAATGGCAAGTCCCCGGACCAGAAGAGTTTTAAAGGAAGTGAGGACACAGGATGGTAACAACGTGAGTTTTTTGCCGACATTTCTGTGTTCTTACAATGTCTCAAATGAAAATAGACTTTCCTGTATTTTTGTGTTTTACAATCCCTAAAACATCAGCTACAGTGCTATGCGGATTGTTACAGTTTGGGAACTTCACTAATTGAACAGCTATGAAATCTGTATAGTAATGTGCTCTTCTTGCCTTATCCAGACTTGCTTTGAGTGTGGTGCATTTAACCCCCAGTGGGTAAGTGTGACCTATGGAATATGGATTTGCCTGGAGTGCTCTGGTAAACACAGAGGCTTGGGGGTGCATCTTAGGTGAGAATCAGTTATTTTTATGGATTGATGTTTTCAAAGTTTCCAAATAATTTTTTACCCCCTACTGTTCACCAAGATTACAAGTGGAAGGTAAATCATAAACAAATGGCCGTGGCATTTTATTGCTAGAGTTTAATGATCGTTTAATTGACGGTACCTTAAGGTAATTATGAGACACTATTGTCTGCCTGTGTGCTTTCCCCTGTAGTTTTGTGCGCTCGGTCACCATGGACAAGTGGAAAGACATGGAACTGGAGAAGATGAAGGCGGGCGGGAACGGCAAGTTCCGTCTGTTCCTGGAGCTGCTGGACGATTACGACCCCTGCTGGACCTTGCAAGAGAAATACAACAGCAGGGCGGCCGCACTCTTTAGAGACAAGGTGAATGCTTCATCGGAAACCGATCGTCTTCTGCTTTGTGTGTGTAATTTTAATGTTTTGATTCATTTGAAGTACTTTTAAAAAATACTTTAGGTTGCAACTTTAGCTGAGGGAAAGGAGTGGTCTGCAGAGACCTCTCCTGCCAAAGATTGGGTGCCTCCTCAAGCCAAGACGGGACTTTCGTCTGCGCATCGGTAAGACACAAAACAATTTACTTAAACCCCAGACGAACCTATATATTAACCATTTTGCATGAACTGTCCTTCAGTTTTCGGGGGAAGAGACAAACAGCCAGCTGTTGCTGTAAATATGTATTGAAGATGGAGATATTTTGTAGTTGCTTTGCGTCCTGTGTTTGATCCCATTTTAGACTGGCTGTGAGTGCACTGATCTTGCAGGTAATGAATTACTGAAACCCTCATGCGAATCCCCTCTTCACAGCAGTGCTGCCGGTCAGGGACAAAACTCGGGGCAGTCTTCGGACAAGGCCTTTGAAGACTGGTTGAGTGATGATGTCAACTCCTACCAAAGGTTTGCCTTTGCTGCTGCCCTTTGCCTCTTGGAAGCACAGATCTTATTTTACTTAGGTTCATTTATCCTACTGTTTATTAAATTAAGTCATCATTCTATTTTGTAAAAAAACTAAAGGAATTTATTCTTAGTAGATCATCTGCGGCTAATATCTTTGTCCAATTTTTGACAATTTAGGCAGAACTTCAGTACAATAAATTGTACGTTATTGTGCCTTATTCTTGGTGTTATAATGATTTGGTGACGCTCCTGCGCATTATTTCCGGTATAAAATGAAGTCGTTTTTGCCATTACCTTGGACGTAAAGCCTCGTCTTTTCAAAAGTAGAATATGGTTTGTACTTGGTTTGCAGCGGGGGCGGTTACAGTGGTCAGGAGAACCGCTATGTTGGCTTCGGAAACACCGTGACCACTCAGAAGAAGGAGGATGACTTCTTAAACACTGCAATGTCTTCAATTTATTCGGTATGTCAGCATGTGTAAATGACAGCACTGTTACACTTGTTGGAAATATCCAGTATCTCATATAGGTCCACGGTAATAACAAAATCATGGATAATTTAATATAGCGATCTGTGGAATTTAATAGCAATAAGGCACTTGTGACCGTCCTATAACGCGAATATAGGCACTATTAAAAGGGCGTTGGGCGCAACGAGAAGCAGGATTGACAAATGGAGCAGTGCTGTTGCTAGGCAACACAAACCTTGCTTTAGCTTAGATTGCTGCGTTTAGCTTAGCTTTGCTAACGCACGTAATGTCGACTAAATTACAGTCGGTTGGCTAGCTGTTTCTTATTGCCCCTCGTCTGAGCCAACTCGAAATCTTTATATATTGAACACCATCAACAGTATGTGTAGATTAGCTTGCTTTCCCGTGGCGTTCAAACTGCGTGCACTGCAGTTTATTTTCTTCATATTTAACGCAGACATTATTGTGGTGATTTGTCTTAACTTGTCTAGGAGCTCACGATGTTAAAACCAAAGACTTTTTTTCTTTTCTTCATGCTCTATTTGATTAGCCTGTGCCCATAAGCAGGGCATCTTTAGTTCCTCCTGTGGTGCACTCAACCTAGTTACACTGGTAGGTATTTATTGATGCATTAGAATGTTAATGGGTACACACCTGGATACGTCTTTAATAGGCACGTCCTGTTCTGTCACTTTGACTAGAGACTAGCCTTTGAAAGAAAAAAAACCCTCTGGTCTGTGTTGGCTCTTATAGTAGTGATGAACTGGTTGAGCAAATGATATGTCACTCAAACCTTCTTTTTCACTTTAGGGCTGGAGCAGTTTCACAGTAGGAGCCAGCAAATTTGCTACTGTAGCTAAAGACAATGTAAGTACTACTAGAGTTTAACAGCCAAGCGATGGTGCGAAATGTAATGTCCTTAATAAATAAATAAATATGATAAATTAACCAGCGCTATGGCACAGTTTACTGTATGGGGTATGCTTGAGTATGTTAAAATGGGAGTGGGGGTGATTGGAATTTTTACAGATATTATGTGTGGATTATTAATTCATTATTTTTTTAATTGACACAGGTCGATCTGCTTGAGAAATTGCTAAATTCATCTTCACTGAATAATTGATTTTACTCCTAACCTGTAAAAAAGTAGTTTTCCTCATGTAGCTCATTTATCTCCCTCAACTTTGTGACCAATTTAAGTTTTTTTTTTAAACACATTTTGTTTTCAGACAGCGAAACTTGCGAGCCAGGCAACTCTTAAGGTAAGACTAAGTTAAACATTTTCTCATAAAAAAGCTTTAAATCCAAGGCACCTGTGAAAAAAACAATTTTATTTCGAAGTTATATAGTAGTATTTAAAAAAGTATGTGGTCTCTTGAAATGCAGTCGATATTTGAAAAATTGATTACTGGAATTGTGCAAGTCCTAATAGCATGTAGGTGACATTTCCTGATAAGTGGTTGTAGTGGACTTTTAATGATGTTATTTACGGATTATTCACCCCAGACCATAACCACAGCTGACTGATGATGCGTTGTACATATCTTTCTCAAGAGAGCTTGTGTTTTGAAGGTTATATGATGGTTGTGCTGAGCCCATGGTACACATGCTGGAAAATTATTGTTATGAAATAGTAAATATTGTTTAAAACACTTGATGTAAGGGCAGATTTGACGTTTTGAAATGGAGAGCACCATGTCAAAATCTATGATTATTTTTAATTGATGAAAATTAGAGGGGCCCAATTGTTGTTTGTGATTGTTCCAATCACAAAATTTTTGTCCTCTGGAAGGAGTAATCTGGAAAATTTATATAGACCCTATGGTCAGAGATGGAATAATGATAATCGGAACAACGATGCTAATTTTCCGCAACTTCCCCATGGGGATAAATAAAGTATCCATCTAAAATGAAGGTTGCATTGGGAGGCCTTTCTGCAGAAGAGAGTTTTGTCACTGCAGGATCTGCGTAGTTCTCAATGTCCTGCTGCTGACTCTTTAAACCGATGCATCAGGTCAGAGGGTGTGCCTGAAGGAGAATCTGGCAGTAATGGCTCAGTTGTGCATCTATGAAAACGTCACAGATTTTGACGTAGTTCTTCATTAATACGATGTTTATCAGTGAGTTTTAATAGCGACGAGACCTAACCAGAACGATTGCCGTATCGCGGTTTGTAAATTTAATAGCACATGTCGGTTTCACACTAACTCCCGATGGATCTCCTCGGCCTGAATCCTCCAACAAAGCTTGTAAACGGTTGCTGCGCTCTGCCTTTTGGTCGGAGCGATGTGTAAGCTCGTTGTTTTTGAAATTTCCGTTGCATCCTTTGCCTCTCGCTGCTCTTTCTGGATGTAGTTGAGGGGCTATAAGCCGCCACCCGAGCCGGTAAAGCAGTTTTGGCGCGTCCGTGCATGGCTCTCCGTATCTGTCTGTGGTTCCTCTTACACGTGGTCTTGTCTTCACCGTTGCCATGCTTTGTCGCGGTCCAGCTTCAGAGGGAGCTTAAGACCAGCGAAACGTGGTTTGAAGCCTGTATTGCACCAAGTCGGAGAAGCTTGTCAAGTACCATGCAGAATCTACTGACCTTAATGAGAAGTTGCTTGCTCGTGAAAATCCCATTGATCTTTCCATGTGTTGCCTATGGCCTACACCACAAAAGTGCTCTTTTTGAGTTAGCTGCAGCAGCCTGTGAACGTGCTAATCCATGCCTGCGCTGTGGTAACTGTTCCGCCGGTGCCGTTTGTTCATGCTTGGCTGTCTATCGTGAAGTGTGTGGAAAATCCCGTTTTGAGAAGGGCTTTTAAAGAACTTGGAGAAATTAGCGGAAAATAGCCTACAGTCTCTTCAATTTTAAACCTAATGAAAGGTCAATTGATTTATTTTTCTTCTACCAAGCATAGCGTCTGGAACCCCCACCCTTCCCGTAATGGCAAGACGCTAAGCCTAAATTTTCTGAGCGCGCTGAAACTGTTGAACTTCTCTACTGGATTCTCCATCTGCTAACGCTGCTTGCGTATTTCAGATGCGGTTCAGTATCTGTCTCAGTGTCACTCTGCTCTACTGTTTATTCCCTTATTTATACTTTGTATTCTCCCTTTTCACTCCCAAATAGGCTACAGAGTTAGGCCAGACATTAAATGAGAATGTTATCAAACCTACACATGAAAAGGTAACACTGCGCTTTCAAGTTGGTGCTGATTTTTGGTGGCGGGTCCCGCTTGTGATGGCGTCGTGAGAACATAGATTAGTCTCGTTACTTTGTAACGGGTAATCTCCTGTGGTTAATGGATAACTTGTGGATGATTAACGAATAGCACGATTGATTGCGATGGCTGTCTAGACGGCATTGCCAGATTTTGTCAAATCTTGAAGGGAACTGAAACAAGTGTTTAAGTTCAATAATTGAAAGTATTCAAACTGTTTTCACCAGCATTATTTAAAATTTCCACCCTGATTTAAAATGTATCACGGGTATCATTTACATTTTTTAATTTTGATAAGTAAAAGTAATGAATCAATGCCTTGATATTGGCACCCTGTGTTTTTGATTTTGTTTAGCTTTAATTAGATGTTATAAGATCATCTCTTGTACCCTGGAGTATCTGTCTGGCAGTTTTGGTTTCCTCCCCACGATTAACGGTGCTTTGGCTTGTCCAGGTAAAAGATGGCAAGTTGCTTGACGAGATGGCGGTCGGTATCAGTGGGCTGGCTACTAAGGTAGGAGGCAGATCACTGCCACTGTGCGCATACCCACGGCCAGCCTCCCAGTCAAGGGACTTGACCGAATCCGTTTTAGTTAGCCGTCAGTTAGCATAAACGTAGCCCCAGTTGCAAACTGGCCGAACTAGCTTAACGAACATGTTCACGTTTCTCGAAAGGGGGAGGCTGGTTTGGGTATGCGGTGTTGATGTACATTTTAAACTTTTAACGGAGATTTCTCTTTACCTTTTTGCTGGCATAATTACGGCGGTAAGTACCATGCAGCTTTTCAAAGCAAGGTCTCGCGTCTTGATTGGAGCCGGACACTGAATAAACGCCAACACGGTTGCGGTATTCAGTAAACCCTGTGTTCTGTGTTTTGAAGGTCCAGGGGGCTAGCGCAAAGGGTTGGAAAGACATGACGACTTTCTTCTCCGGCAAACCCGAAGACGGTACTGACAGGTAATGCCAAGGAGCCGTTCTTCAATACGTAACTCATATTTATTTATGCCGTATTCATATTTTACTGTCATCTATCCAAACTGCATGCTCTACATACAGTACTGTGCGGAGTCTTGGGCACATGTCAAAAAAATCCATGTCAATCCCATATTCATGAAATGCACAATATTTTTAAAGACATTAACATAGCCTTGAACACAACCAGACATTTTTTGTTTGATCATTTATTTCCCATCAGCATTAAGCTTGTGTTTAATAGTAAAAACATGATCTTTGCACAAGGAAGCCAATAAAAGATTTCACAAATGGTTGCTGGGCAATTTAAATAACAGTAAAACTATCCATTTAAGGAATCTATTTACATTTCAGTTGCCCTTTTCATTTAAATGGACTGTGACTGATACAGTGAAGGAAAAATTAATTTAACAAACATCTAATTATTATTAATTAAGTAATTAAACTATGTCAATAGTTTTTCTTTTTATTTAGAATAGAAGTTTATATAAAGATATGGCATTTCAGTGGTGTTGTTTTAGCAATGCTCAGGTGACCTCTGTCCCAAACAGGTCCCCTGAGAGCTACCAGAACATGGCGTCCGCAGAGGGCTACCAGAACACCACCAGGACTGACCAAGACGGCTGGGGTAACTATGGAAACGGGTCCGGCGCCAAGAAGTCTCCCAGCAGCGATAGCTGGACCATCGCAGACAACTCGGCGGAGAAGAAGAGCTCGGACAGCTGGGATAACTGGGTCTCCGAGGAGGCCTCCAACAACAAGCACAGCACGGGGGACAGCTGGGAGGCCTGGGACAACAACTGGGAGAACAACTCTGGTGAAGGCAAAACCAAGAAGGCTCCCCCCAAAGCGGCAGAAGACGTCTGGGACAATGCAGACTGGTAGAAGCTCCATTGTCAAATGTGCCTCTCTTGCTCCACCTCATGCGATTTAAAACAAAAAAAATCATACACAAGTTCCCAGATTTCTCTGTTAAAGGCGGGTCACAGTCTCATTTGTACCCCCATTTGAATATTGAAAAGCATCTACTTTGTTGGCTTTGAAGGGGAAGTTCTTATCAATTTTTCAACAAATTAAATTTTCACTGGATTTCATTATTACCCAGCCCTTGGCCTGGAGGCCCACTGCATGTACTGGTTTTCGTACCAATTCAGTGAGCCGTTAAATGAATTCGGGGTTTGAATTGACAGCTTTTTACTGATAACTGCTGTAAAGTTTGCAACAAAATATCTGTCAGAAATATGTGTGCATTTGGCAATTAAAAGAAAAATTAATGAATTAAAAAAAAAAAAGGTAATATTAGTAAAACAAGATTGGTCATCCAATGAAGTTTAATCAGGCTAGGAAAATGCCATTAACCCTCCCGATGGTAATTATTCCCAATTACCTTGAGTATGTATTTTAAATTTTCTCAAGGTACTCCATTTTTACATAACACTCCTGAAAAAACATGTTTGTCACAAACTTCAAAGCAGCCATGCTGAGGCCAGTTTTGAATTAAGTGCGGATTTTTAAACGAAACTGATTTAAGAAATTGGTCGGGACAAAGAACAGCATAGACAGTGGGTCTCCAGCATTTGGAAACGCTGCCCAAGAGAATTCCTTTGATATGAAACGAAACCTTTAAATGAGGTTTCCTGCTCACGGTATCACGGATATCACAAAAACAGGTGGCATTAGGTCTCTTTTTCTTAATTATTTTTATACATTTTCATTTTTAAAATGTAACAAAGTAGATATAATTTATTAATATTCATATAAAATAGATTTCTCGACAACTGACATCAAGGTTGTTGAATATTATAAGCCAGTTATTCAAAGGAATTAGTCATTGGAATAATTGTGGAACATTTCTATGAACAACCCTTTATTGAAATTGTAATTTTAATTAGCCAGAGGAGAGAGGAAAAAAAAAAAAAAGACCTTGATTTCTTTTCGGTGAAAGTAATTTGTCGGACTACCTGATCAAATATTTTAAATTTAAAAATTCTACGTACAAATGTCTCACAGTTGTATTCCAGAGATGACATATTTATATACGTGTTTGTACATAAACAAAATCATTCCCTTTTCAAACTTAGTTTATCTCAAATTCAGTACCATTTCCAACCCTAACCCTCCTTGATTATGTAACAGAATATATATTTTTTAGTATGTCTATTAAATATTTTTGATTTAGGACTCAGTATGGAATTGCAGTGTCGACGAAAGTGAATTGTCTATTTACCCCAATAAATTATCACAGCAGAAAATGCTGAGGTACATGCATTTATGTTACTGCTTAATTGGTTATAAAGTTTTTAAAAAAAGAACATTTTTACTCTGCTAATGGAGCAGATGGGTGAATATCATATGAAATGATTCAACTATGTTATGAGTTCAGAAATCAGTCAGAAATGGCCCGTTTAATTATGTACATCATATTTTTACAAAGCCACGTACGAATGGCTTGCCCTATTCTCCTGTAAATTCTCTTCGTGTACACCCATGCCTTTCATCTGTCTTTCGCCATTCAAACGCTGGCTTCCAACACGTACTGTAGGTTTGTGTGTCTGTAAATAAGGCTAATGAGGTTATCTGTCCATTCTGTGGAAATGGGAAAGGTTCTTATGAAACTACACAGTTGTGCCGTTTCCATGAGCGCTCCAAACACGTACTGTAGGTGTGTGCGTCTTGTCTCTCTCTCTCTGTCTGTCTGTCTGTGAGAGAGCGTGTACATAATGTAATGGGTCAGTTGTCTTTTCAGTGCTGGCAAGAATGGTCACTACGACTCTGGATTCTCTTTTGTCTTCTGTGTACGTTTTCATCACGTTGAAATGAAAATAGTAGCTTGGCATGTTTTGCCCAATGTTTGAGAACACAAAACTGTGCCGCCGCGACTTAGATGCACCTGTGAAAACCCAACGTGGATTTGCACTGACCATGGAGTTGTTTTGTGACCCGGGTTATTGACGTCAACTGTGCAATGCTTGTTTTGCATCTTTGTGGATAATGGTTTTTTTTTTTTTGTTTATTTCTTTTGTTTTTTTTGTTATTGAAATGAAATTATATGAAATGTTATGTTCTGAGCCTTAAATAGATCTCAGTGAAGCCTGAACCATAACTTTTATTCCTTTTTTCTGTTTGTGTTCGGTAAATCGCATGTTAAATCCTCATGCATTTATATTTTGCAAATTTAAAAATGCAATAAAGCAATGTCTTCAAATATCTGTTATTAATCCTAAATGGATTGGATGTATTGGAAAAGGAATGTTATATGATTTCAGTTGATGACAATCCCCAAGTAGTCGACTTATTTGATCATACAGAATTCCTGTTCATACTCATGAAATGTAATTTCTTACCCATGTTAATGGCTACAACAGCCTTTAAATTCAGCTATGAAAATACACCAGAGCTTTTCCGCTTTGGTCAATTTTTTAGGAACAAAACCTTCTTCATTAGTTTTTTTTAATGTGGCATCATTCAGACCTGTAAGGCATGATGCCTGACGAAATATTAGGCTATTTGAAGAGAATAATTACGAACCAAGATTTTAATTTTTGAATTTCGTTTGGTGTTAAAAAGATCAATTAACAAAATACCCCAGTGTAGCTTTGATTGCGTTAGTTCCCTGTTGAGCTATATAGCATTGGATATGACATGTACATTATTAATGCTGCTAAAGATTCACAGTGTGTTGATGTGTTAAAAGACCTTCCAGTAATCTGTACCATACATGTATTAGACAAGAAAGGAAAACTGTACTCTCTTCAATTCAATGTAAGAAAAGAAATCCAGAAGCAGCCTATTTACATGTTGTCTTAAATTTGTATTCCCAAATTAAGCACACTCCGGCTAATTTAACTGGTTTATTTTTTTATATTTCTGTCAGTGTTATTTGGCAACAATTCGTTTTTTTTCTTTTCTTTTTGCAGATTTCCTTGCATACTGTCATAACAAGCATTCCAAGGGTACAGGGATTCTGTTAGTGTAATGTTACTTGATTTGCGAGTATTCCTCCGTTGCCCAAGTTAACGTTTTCTCCCTCTAGTCAAATGGATGCTGACCTGATGTTCAATACATGTAAAAACGAATTCAGTGGATTGCTGTCGATCTCTTGCTGTGTATTGTCTTTTCATCAGGGAAAGTCGTCTGAATAAAGATGTAAGAAAGTATAGGTTGTCGTTTATTCACGCATCCAATGAAGTAACGGAAAACGTTATTACCGTAATCTTGGTTACCTGAAATAGAAATATTAACCATCACAAATTGATTATTTTTCATTAGTGACTGTTTATATATCTTAATTAAAAGGAAACTCATTGAGTTAAAGGTAGGCAATACTGGAAAGAGAACGGTAATGTAGTATGTTCTCCAGTTGTGTTGCGAGGAGGAACTTTAATTATTTAATATGTTACCATATGCGATGCAGTAACTTAATGAAAAAGCTGAAACGAAGCCTTAAAGGGCCACTCGGGTATATGACGTGCGTCCGGCCAACTATTTGACAAAAAATCCACACCATTTTTTGAAATCCCTCCTTTAAGGCGTGTCTTTTCAGATTGTCGTCTCTCAGTGGGTTAACCACTGCACAGATTCAGCGCAATTGCGAAGTGCCACTTAATGGGTTGAGTGTCAGTGGTATTGTTAGCCAACTGGTGTTCCTGTAGGCGAACGACTTATCATGTGGTGTCGTCGACTCGAACAAAACTGACAATAAACTATAGGTATGGATGTTTTTGTCTTCTATATGGCAATAAAAGAGAAACTTAAACATGTATCGCTAGATTGTTAGGAGTCGTCTTGCTTTTGCCAGTTAGTCAATGTTTTATTTATTAGTTTGGCAAGCTACCCACATACCCAGGTTGCTTGTTATCTTTTAGTTTTAAGTTAGCACGTTTTCTGGCTTTTTTAACGAAATATTGGTGATTTTAGTTGTATCCAAGCAATGGTACCTAGCTAGCCAGATTTTAAGTATGTGGACCATTTGCATTTGGTAGCTAGTAATGTGTATTTACAGATTAAAGGGGAATTTTATCTACCAAATGCAATGTGTGCCGCTTGCTACCAATGTTAGTGTTTTTGGGTGTATTTGCATCTACGTACAAAAAAAGTCCAAGATCTATTGATATATATATATATTTTTACAAAATACTTAAAAATATTATCTGTTGAATATGTTATATTATTGGTCGCATGCAATTTATCACTGGTTAGCCAGCTAGCATTTGCGTGCATGTTTAAAATCAGCAGTGACTGAATAGGCACCTTCCTAGCTTGGTATGTTGGCTGGTTGGCTTTATTTACACGTCTAGTAGTTTACTAATATTTGTAAAAAGAAGTGCACGTTATAATATGTATATAATACGTGCTCTCGATTAATTATCAATATGGAATGAAAGGAAACCCGAGGCATTATTCGTAATTTTTCATATTGACCATATGAGAGAGATCGCAATATTACTCTCTTGCATTAATTATAACTACTCGTTGATGGCGTTCCCTCGAAGGAGTTGGCGAGCTAGCTAACTTGCCGTACGGAATTGGACGACCAAGTCGAATTCGCTAGTTATCTATCATATTATCAGGTAACCAAGTCAGTTATGTAATCTGCTACCAGCTATCTCGCCAGCTACGGTGATTGTGCGATGTAGACATTTTGTGACAACGCTAGATCGATGTGATTGGATTCCGGTTGTTCCACGGACCAAAATGTCGTTTCAGCTAGGTAACGTTAAAGCATCTAGCTAGCTAACAATATTAAATGAAGAGACGTGTAATTATGCTTCCACTGTGTCAGGAAGACCTTGACATTTGGGAATTCTACACGTAGGATGCCAGAATATTGTAAAATTGTCGGTCACACTAGAGAACCATAATTCTTCAGATGGTGCATAGAGTTCTAGGGCTAAGGCTTGTTAGTTGCACTGATGGCAACATTTACTCTTAGTTTATTTAAGTGTTTTAAACGTATCTGTGTGCACTTATGAATATCCATACCAAAATCAATACAAGCGAATGAAATAAAGGCTACACGAGGGAAAGTTGGAGAGATTTTTAGAGGTCGTCTGTCTGGTCCTATATACTGAAGAAGCATCCCTCTGCAGAGGACAATTACTTTATAAAATACATTTATTCTGGAAATTATGATCCAAAGCACAGTGCATCTGGTATTCAGTCCTTTATTCCTGGAGATGAGTCACTACCTGATTGTGAGGACTGTATCTGCAAAACCCTTTTCTGAAGTTGTAGTGTACCATACAACACTTCTGTTTACAGTCTAGGTAGGTCAGCAGTTGCCAGAGTAACCAGGCTCCACAGCAACATCTTTGATCTAGGAGGTGATGGTGGTGATGATGATGATGATGATGATGATGATGAATCTCTATTCTTTCAGGGACTATACAGTTGGTCGAGGAAATCTAGTTATTTGGGTTCATCTGTAAAA
>JAOYSI010063245.1:0-18636 GCA_025775065.1 Hiodon alosoides | reverse complement strand
TGTAACCGGCCTGCTGATTCCCACCCTCCCTCAGCCTGGTACATGACATTGTAACCGGCCTGCTGATTCCCACCCTCAGCCCGGTACATGACATTGTAACCGGTCTGCTGATTCCCATCCTCCCTCAGCCTGTTACATGACATTGTAACCGGCCTGCTGATTCCCACCTCAGCCTGGTACATTGACGAAGTATGAAGACACTACAGAGTTGATGCTTGTTACCATGTATATATTGTAATGCATGTTACCAATACATTAAAGCCGTAATGGAGCAAACTCTCCATTCTTGCTGGACGTTGATTCCCGTACGCCAAACGCAAATGTAAAACCGTTTATCAGACTCTGGTGTAAATGTATGAAATAGGAGTAACATAATGTCTATTAGACTCTAGTGTGAATGTATGACATAGGACTAAGATAATGTCTGTCTGACGCAGCTATATTTTCCACAACACTGACAGATGATTCACTGAGCAAAGGAAACACTACTATAGTCTGTAACGACAATTCATGTTTTTTTTGTTTTTTTTTACAGCTGTCATGAGGTGGAAGTGCAACTTGCCAAAGTTTGGTTTGTCTTGGTGGTTGAATGCTTCCACGCATGAGGAAAAGAAACACAATGAGTTTGTCTAACTGAACATAGTCGGGAGACTTACAGTGGCTACATCTGCATCTGCTTCTTACTGTACTCCAAGCCTTCACCACCCGGTTACAATAGTTAGCTAGCCATCGTTCTCAAAACATATCGTATGCGTTACAGACAGAAAAATTATCCCCCCTTGGGTTCTGGGAGGTGCAATCTTACCACACATTAAGGCATTACTGACGGCCACTAGTGGAGCGCATCAGTGAAGGACTGCTTGCTCTGCGGCAGGACGCTTTGCGGCAGGACACGGCTCCTTGACCAATGCAAAGGCCCCGAATAAGCTGACGTTCAGCCCAAAGTACCGCTCCCTCACAGGCCCTTTTGTTTCATTATTTACGCTTAGTTTCCGCTGCAGTATCGAAGTCTATCCAAAACCCTGCGGCCCCTTCGTCACATCGAGGAAAAGCGTCATTTTGCTCATTTGAAAGGCACATCACACAGCACCACAATATAAAATCTTTTAGAAACCGGTTCCCTTCTTTCCCCTCACCACTGTACGACGCAAAGAGGGGAGCATTTAAAAGTTTTTAAAATCTTTTTTTGTAAAGGCTTAAAAAGGTGTCCGGTTTGAGGTTATCGGCTGTGAGGCGAGCATGACTGCAGGATTAGGGTCTCAAGACAAAAGGAGACTAACTAGAGTGAAAGGTGACAGAAGTGCAGACAGTGTCACTCATCCTTGAATATTAAACGGTAAACCAATCAATGCAGAAAAACACACACGCAAATGCCTTTTTTTCCTTCCATGAATTAGGTCTACAGTGAGGAACTGCTGGACTTGCATTATAAAAACAAATGGCCGGCACTTAAAAAGCTCCTTAAATTTTAACAGGGCCACGCTAGTTAATAACTTCAGAACGTCACACGCTTTCTGTTTGTTTGGTCCTGAGATCCATTTACTATACAACCGCAGTCGGATGTAAATAAACGGAGCCTGAGATTCTTTTGTTCCGCACCATTTCAAACTGTTTTGGTTTGGCAGCATAGCATCAGTAGCATTGGTTTGGGGGAGGGGTTATCAGTCAAATTAAGGAAAAACTTGACCCGTCTATAAAAAAAAAGGGACCGAAATAATGTCTTTGGGGTTGGGTCCTGTTACTTTTTGTATTCAGGCCAGCCAAAGAATGATTCAATAATCCAAAGGTATGTTGGGTTTTTCCCCGGGCCTGAGAATCACTGACCACCACTCTAAAATAGCAGTAGCTGACCCAGAAGCTGGTGCTTTCCCAGCGAAACAGGCCCACTTTGGGGGGTAAAGAATGTGGAGGGAAAGGCAGAGACCTTAAACTCACGGCCCTTCAGCTGGGCGCCACATTCTGCGGTTCAGAGCCGGCCGTGCGTTTTCCGTGCGTTTCTGGTTTCTCGGCAGAACCAGCCTGTTATCATGCATGCTTTTCAGCCCTAACACAGACAAGCCGTGCGCTGTACACACAGCATGCTGCCAGGGAAGGGGAAACCTGGGGACAGTACAATTTCGCTATGAGAATTTCGCCACTGCTCTCTGCTCTCCCTAGCAGGGAACTCACAGAGGGGACTTTAAGGCGGCTTTAGGTAGCTAAAGTGACGGAGTGTTCAGAGTAGCTTACATGAGGTTTAGGCCACTTGTTTCCTACCACCCAGTTTGGAATTACTAATTACCGTTTCTTGGCTCATCGCTACGACTTCCACCCGCACACCCGGGCGGGAAGTATGACCAGGCTCCTCCAACCCTAGATGCCTTCGAGCCACCCATCTCTTTTCCACAGTGCAGGCTACACAGCCCGTGTGAGAGGTCACTCGGGAGGCTCAAGTCCACTTAAGAACCGGTTTTTACACATCTTCCGCGCAGTCCGACTCAACAGAACCCAGACTGCATTCATGCATTTCCACAAGGCAAGGCCAGAAGCTGTTCTTTGAAAAGAATATGAAAACATCATCGAATACGCGTTCAAATTTCTACACTGTGAACACAAAAGAATCCTTAAAAATGACAGCTGTCAAAGTTAGCGTGTTAATGTTAGCGCGTTAACGGTAGCGCGTTTCCTTGGCAGGCGATTCTAGAGTGAGCAAGCCAATGGAAAAATATAGTAGCAAACTAACAAGTGAGCATGACCTGTGAACCAAGTTTTTAATCGAATAAAAAAACCTGAAAAGCTAAAGAGCTCTGCTGTGTTCCTATTTTATGTCTGGAAATCCAACCAGGGTTCCCTACTCAGTTTCCGTATGGAACTATGTGCCACATGTGCCAGCGGCTGGTTGAAGAAACTGGGTTCTACGGAGTGGTGGGTTCTACTGAGTGGTAGGTTAGACAGAGACCAGGACCGTTCAGTTACAGATGTATTTCAGCATTGGAAATAAACTGGAGACCATATTAGGTGGAGTCCGACCATCGTGTTTGGTGAGACAAGCGTACTGAACGGAGCACTGGTATTCCAGGCAAACCGAACGGCAACGAGGCAGCGTCGGAATACGTCACCCGCTATAATTCAACGTGCCCTGAGAGCGCAAGCGCAAGGATTCTGTAACTGACTCAGCCCAGAGCAAGAGAGCTGGCGCTGACTTACAACAGACAAAACTGACGAAGCGCTGAAACCACCGAGCTGCCGGGAAGCCCCCACTCGCTGTGAAGCACGAGGTCTACCTAACTCACAGTCTAGCGCAATCTTGCTACCTTCCTGGCATACCACTGGCTATAACTCAGAGAGATTACGCCACTACCACAAATTTTTATCTGAAAACATAGAACTGTCAAATTCCACCGCAACCCTTACTACACAAAGTATTCTATGTGGCAAAAGCACAGATCCAAACCGTGGCAATAAGGGATGTGTGAAACAAGCAACAAAATAAGTCCTACAATTAAGAAAACTTCGAGTTTTTCAAGTATATAAGTATATATAGACAGTATAAGACACCCAAGATGAAAATGCTGAATTGCCCTTTACAATGCTGCTACATCGCTTTGTGAAATGTAACAGGAAGCTGTAACCAGCAGATCAACCACTGACGCTTCCTGTCTTGCTCTTGTTTCAGTTTCTCTGGCCTGCCAGGCTACAGAGCTAATCTTATGACGAATGAGGAGAACTTGCTTCAGAAACACTGGCAAGCACAATTGCTGAAGACCACATCCATGCTTCATTCTGCATTCAGAGTGGCCATTTTCTGCACCAAGAAATAGGCCTATATCAGTATAGGCAGCATAATATTCCTTTTTTTAGGGGACAAACAAGCAAGAAATTTTAAAATATAGAATGAAAGTAATGGAAATTAACTGCAGGCCCAGACATTTGGTTACCTACTGGATAATTCCTTTAGCAATTAGCAATGTACGAATGACTCAGGCTACATGGAGGTAAAAATCAAAATAATCATAATAATATTATTGTTATAATCATAATCATTTCCTTTGTGTGGGAGAAATTATACTTAAATTTACGACATAATGATTGGAAAAACTTACATACTTTTCATTTTTTTTTAAATAATTTCACACACGTGACCAATGAACTACGGTTTGAATTCACATGCAAATTATTGCACAATAATGACATTTTCAAAACTTAAAGCAAAATACTGCTCTTCGGTATATCATTGCTTGTATCCGATGTTCCATTCCGTTTCGAGAATTAGAACGACATAATAAATGCGTTCGGTGTTTTAGCAAGGACGTTTCCGAAAACAATATCCATCTACCGAGTAGAAAGGTTTTTAGAATACGTTATGACACTTCTGATCCCGGCGTTATAGCAATACCTATACAACTACGATACGAATGTAACTGAAAGTATAATCTCAAAAAGTGATATAATCTTACTTCAATATTCCGTCACGGTTGTAAATGTTGGTCTCAAAATCAAATTCATATGAACGCGCCTTTACTTCAAGTTTCGGAAATCGAAAACTTACATAACAAAAACAATCCCAATGAAAAATAATAAAACATGGGTATTAGAAAAAATACATCTAAGAAAAGGAAACGCTGCTTTACAGATTCGTTTAATTAATGAAAGAATCGACTAGCAAATTTTACCAGCCAACTGGAAGAAACTTTTTTTGAGCTATCAAAGTTCTTGTTATTTCGATTAGTTTTTTCGTTGCGACTGCAAGTTTTACACGCACCATAAAGCATTAGAAATCTTGTATCAACTCAATTCAATTCAATTATTTAGACAGCCCTCTGTTTGCCACAAAGAACATGACGTTTCCAAAGAACCAGCTTCCTAGCTATACCAAGGACTGTTGTTATCGATTGATTTATTTTCAACTACTTATTTTGGTACACGTTAGTTCTGGGTACCGTTAGAAAACTTTAACAGCAACATACGAAATTAGACTAGCTAAACAAATTACAACTGACTATCGCAGCAGTCAAGTATGCAACTCGACAGCTCGCTTTTAACAATAAAATACCTTATGTTTCGGTGACTTTTCTGCGCTGTCCAGGCAGTAAAAGAATCCTCCTTTTTCATTCTCTTAAATCACGCAGCTGGATCCAGAAGAGACATCGTCCAAACACTTTACCCAGGACAACGAGAAACTTGGGTACCGTAAAAATGCCTAGTCGGACCACTCGTACGTACTTAACAGCCGATGTTAGATGCTGCTGTTTGTTACAGAGCAGGCGCAACAGCATCGTCGCGTAAATTCACAGGAGGGCGAGAAACAGCCAATGGAGTGATAGACCGATTTCTCAAACTTGTGAAACGAAGAACTTGAAGAAGGGTCCTTTCTCTCTAAATGTATTCTGTTAGAATGGAGATCGGTTTCGTAGTTTCCTAAATCAAGTAACCAACTCCATAAACGTTCATCTAAAGTCGTCGTTCCTTTTCGAAAATAGTCTACGTAGAATTGTGTATTTTTTATTTATTTATTTTTTATTTAGCATTGAGGTGCATTCGATGTTTAAATATAAACAGGACTATGGTTTACCATGCACTAGAAACATGTTTGTGCCAAACACATTAACCATTAGCGTATTAAATTTCAGTTAACAAAACTTTTAACGGAAATCTAAAGTAGACGGATACTATTCAACCAGACTTTTTGTTTACAAATTAAATAAATGTTTAAAATAAAAAAACCTTAACCTTACCATTGGTGCCTCGTCTGGTCCTGGATTCGAATTCGTCCCTAATGCATGCAGTGTGCGGAGTTTGCAAGTACTACCGGCGTTTTCCAGGATTTTTCTCTTGGTGCTCCGTTTTCCTCTCCACTGTCCATAGATTTTCAAGTTCGGTATAAGGCACCTCACGTAGTTTCGGAAAATAAACGACTGAATTATTTTTATATAATCCACACACTGTAAGGCAAGACAAAAATTTACCGCCGCAAAAGTTAGTGTGTCAAAAACTTTTTAAAGTTTTTCATTAGCAACACCTGCTTTACATATGGATCATTGGGTGTGTTGATTTATAAACAAGAGGCACTGCTAAGCAATAAAGAGAGGGAGAATAAAAGAGAAGCACGAAACCCGGCAGATCTTGCGGGTTTAAATAATTAAACCTTCCCAACCTTGCGTGTGCGCGCCCTCTATAGGTGTTTTGAGGGATGTCAGTAGCACAGACAAGTACGTTTCCGATTTCACACATTTGGTAGTTGTACTCATATGAGATATACAGGTTAGGGGCTTCTCACGAGCGTGGCCTCCGAGGACTGCACTTGGTGGTTCACAGGGTTTAAGGCTGCTTTTCCACGGATTTCTGTTTCTTGCATAGCCACCACTCTGTTGCATAGTGAGCAGTGCTCGCTGGCAGTTTCATTGTAACGGGCGCTACTAGACTGAGGACATGTTTGTGTCTGCTAAATATAAACTATAATATAGCTGACCAAAAGAGGGAGCTAGATCTGCTCCAGGTAGATCCTTTTGCAGATAGCATACTTGCATTGCTTACATTACATGCATTATTCAGTTAACGCTTTGTATCGTTGTTTTCTATTGTATACATTATGTGTACGATAGCATTGTCCCGCCAATGATTTGTACTGGCAAGCTACCGAATTAAAGTCCGCTATACCTCAGATGGGGAGTGGGGTGAACCGGACTGGGGCTCGAACCCGTATCCGTAACTGGAAAAAATCGGAATGATCACCTGACAGGGGGCATAATTCGCCCTGCAGAATTAGTTGAACCATCAAACTCTTATTTTAGACCATGGCTGGGCCAATGTGGTCCCCCGGGGCTAAAATCGCGCAGATTAGATAATCTCGGACACTCACTGTTTGATTCCGGTCTTTATTTGGGTAGTGAGAATACGTATATATATATAAATTACATTATGCGTTTTGACTTTACATCGTTAGCCATTTGCATTTTTTATGATTCTACAGATTTGCTAAATTTCCATTAAAAGATAATAATCAGATAATCAAATTCAGAATCTATGTAAAACTCAAGTTTGCCTCCAATGACTTTGTAAAATGTCCCTTCTTGACCACTAGGTGGAAGACCAACTCCAATGGAATGATGTGAATTTGTTCAAAAAACACATTTATTTGCTTCGTGATCAGTCATTTGTGCGATCTTTTAAATCATGCCCTTGAATTAACTTACTCATTCTCAATGTGATTGACGTGTATGAGGTGATTGAATTACCAACAACTATTTTGAATTAAATTGTTTCAATGAAAAAATCGACCACTCTTCACTTATACTTCCAGTATTTTAAAGGCCAGATCTCTGACTGATGCCTTGTTTGCTTGCTGCTGATTGTGTATTTTTAATGAATGCTCTGATCAATGCCTAGGATTGATGCTCTTGTTTAACAAAAAGATGCCCCTTTGCCCCTCTCTTTTCCCTGGACCTTCACATTTTACTATTTTCAATCCGACCTTCCTAATGGGCATAACAGTTTATTTAGATTGTTATGTCATTGACATTGGCGTGGGAGACCAGGGTTTAATTCTCGCCGCTGCTGTGTGTGTGCGTGCGTGTACGTGTATTTATATACTCATCGTGTTGGCGACGAGTTCACTACAGAAGGTTGACGTCACTCCCAAGAGTAGAGACAAGAGCTCGGTTGGATCCCTGAGCCAGTGACCTGAGTTGTTTTGTTCAACGAGCTGATTGTTTCTCTTGTTGGGACATTTTGGGACTTTTAGCACTGATTCTTGCAGAGACCTGTTTTTCTCACTCTGCGGGTGTCCTAAACTTTCAGCAGTACACAGAACTCTAGGCTTCTTCTTGATAACACGCTGTACTGCTACTGTAACAGCACAGCGTGACAAACATATCAAATATCTCACATTCCTAACTTTATCGTAGAATAAGTGTTGAATGGTGAACCGAGAGAAGGAACAAGGACCCTTTCAGTGATCAGATTGAGTAGCAATGCAATAAAACCCATTTTAACTCTTATTATTTCTTTACATTTCCATTTAAGGGGAGGCCTAACCTCCCGGGGGAAATCGCCCCTGGGCCTGATTGAATCTTGCTGCTGCAATTCGTATTACCTCATCCCGCAATTTCCTGCACTCAACCTGCCAGATGTTGAAGACATGAACCCCGCAAACAACACGACATAGTCTGTGAATCTGGGGGTGGTAGATGGGGTAGCTGGCGATAAATGGAGGTTACGGCAGACAGTTTTGACAGCGAAAACAAACATGCCCTGGTTGAGGGAAACCGGAGGGAGAGAAAGAAGAAAGGGTTCTGGTCTTTGTCTTAATCCCTTCTCCCTTCAAATGGAAACAATTTTGTTCTGTAACCCATCTTGCTTCCTGATACAATGTTTTCTAGGAATTCTGAGCTTTTTAAGAATCGCTCTCCGTTTCTCACGCTTTGCTCTTTAGAAAAGAAAAAAAAAATACAGACGTCTAAATGTAGCTAAATCCGCTACAAACTGGGCCTTAGCCTCAGGCAAAGCGTTGAGACTGAAATGCGAAAGCAATGTTCTGTTGATTGTGTCTCTAAGGAGAAAGTTTATACATTTATGTGATAAATAGTTTTAAAAATTTGATGGATTCGGTTCCCCCACTGAAATCAGATAAAGCATTGTCTCCATTTGGACCCCTTGTTGCCATTTTCCCTTCTCTTTATTTCATTTGAAAAGTTTCAGTTACAGAGTGAGAAAGTCTGGAAACAGGAAAAGGGTACTTCGTAAAAAAAAAAATAAAAATAAAAAAGTTAGGAAAACGAGGAATTACGAGTGATGGTCGAGAAATGCCCTGGCTTTCAGCTTGTGATTGCATTGCACACATTTCGATGAGTTTAAGTAAAAAAAAAAAAAAAAAATGAAAACATTAATAATCTCAACAGATTGGGCAATGTTTGAAGTCCCTCAAGCAGTGTGGCCTTACTAACGAGAATATAAACACCACGTGTGTAAACTGCAGGACAAATTAAATGAGTAATTATAAATAATGGCAGACACTTTTCATTCTTTTAGCGTTTCTGTCATTTCTCTCTGCAAAGTCATAAGGAAGTAAATGGTATACTCCCATGAAGAGTGGAGAGGGGAGCTTTTAAATGGTTTTACAACGCTTGCTAGCCTCAACTCATTTCAACAGACAAGTCGCTAACCAATAAAATGTGTGTGTGGCTGTGTCTGTCTTGATGGCTCCAGCCCTGGAATGGACTAGTGTCCAGTCTTGATACAGCCTGCCCAAAAACCTATGTCATCCACCTTAGGCTCTGGCGACCCGGAATAGAATAGCCTTCCCAGTCACAATCGACAAATGACATAGGCTATATACGTCTTTACTGACTGAAGCTGCTTACTTTTGTTTAACTGTCAGGAAAGAGAAGGAAAACGCAGAAAAACAGAGAAGTTCAACGGAAGACAGCCATCTTGCCAAGCGATTTCGCAATTAAAGTGATGAAGATAGAGGACATCCAGGGAACCAACTTAAAACCACATTCAGATTCTCATTCATCAGCGTACACAGCTTGCATGTCTGGCATGTAATCACTTTCTACATGTCCGTTTTAACGCAGAATGAATCCAGATTGAAATGAATCTCTGATGTGTTTATTCCGCTCGTCGACAAGACAGGCCCCGAGCTCACATTTCATGGAAACTCTAGTGGCTCATGGGATTCTGTGGCTTGTAACACTTGAAAATTCCCCTGGAAGAACATATGAAGAGGTTTTCAGGCTCGTGTGTAGCTGTGGAATAACACAGTCTGAAGTCTGACATCACCCTTCGCTCCTTTGGTTTTGTTTTCCCCCCTTTCCATAGCACAGTGTGGCCCAAGGCAGAACGCAGAGGAAATCGGCCCAAAACGGTCGAGAACGGCCATCGAGGCAGCTGAGCCGGTCGCCTCAGTAAGAATCAGCTCAAAAAATGTCCCTGGAGAATGCATTTTAATATTTTTCAAATGCTCCTGTAAGATTTGTGAGAAGTGGCCTGTTTTCGTATTTTCAGCACCCACCTCCACTGCACCCATTGTTTTGGCCCTCAATTGACAAAAGTGTGGAAGACAAGAGAAAAGAAGGATATGTGTAAAGTACCTTCAATTTACAAAGAAGCTTGAGTAGCATTCCCTGTCCCACCTCCATTGTATTTAATTTCCCAAGCCTCACTATGTCGCCAGTGCCCTGCTTGGCTAGAAACCTGTATCCAACTTGTATTGTGAGGTTTGGAAACGATGACTGTAAAAACCGTAGGTACTTAGCTGTATCACTTGCTGGGTGCTTTGTTCTGTGCAGACTGCTTCACCCTGTGGTGATGTTAATGCTGATAATCCTGCTTGTGCACTGAATTTATAGAACTGCCATATGTTGCTCTGAGTAAGAGAATCACCAAAACAAACAGAGTTTAATGTAATGACGTGCCAGTATCCTAGTAGTATCCTACTAAGAGAAACTACCTTTCGGTTAGAGAATGCCTTCCATGTGTTTGGATCCTCACACAGGGCCTCGCTGTTCAAATGAAGGCTATTATTTCATTACACATAAAAGTGTCCTTACAGTGAGTTCTTGCAGGAGCATGGGTGAAATCATGTAGTTGTTTTGCTGATTAAAATACCTTTCCTTCACAATTTCTGCTCGCTCAGCCCTGCGCTGTGGGCCAATAGTGTTTTTTTTCTCCTTCTTTATTTTTTAAATTCTTACAGAGCAGGTTTCTGTGAGATGACATAATTCACAGCTGCAAAAAGGCAAACTAGCATTCCATATTCATTCCTTTCAGCTTTATTTTGCCAAAATAAAAGTCAATAGTATTGCAGTTTCATGGTTGTCTGTATGGAAACAACGCTTAGTCACACCTACCAGATGCACACACTAGAGTCCAATATGTTCCAAAGATTTTTGTTAGATTTATTTGGCGAATATATTTGTTAGGCTGCCAAATTAAATCACAATGCTGGTCTTTACAGTCTGAACAAGCGGAAAGTAACATTTCCATTATTGTATTTTGCATGTCTATCTTAAGGTAAATACAACTACAGATACAGCTACACTTCTACATGCACCTGCTCATGAATCCAGGCCATTCCTGCTTTAACACTAATTTAGCAATTCATGTCAAAGCCCATCAAATCTGCAACTGAAGCGTAAGGCCAAGGTGGTTTTCCGGAACAGAAACCCTCTCTTCAAAAACTCTGCACCTTATCTTTTACTCCTGGGTTCCCAGTACGTTGGTTTACCTGTTTTCTTGCGTGCACACACACAGACACGCACACACGCACACACACATACACACACACACACACACACACACAGACATGCACACACACACACACACACAAACACACACAGATATGCACACACGCACACATGCACACAGACACACACACACACACAGACACGCACACACGTGCAAACACACCCGCACACACAGAGACACACACACACACACACGCACACACAGACACGCACAAACACACACACACACACACACACAGATACGCACACACATGCTCACGCACGCTCAAACACACACATTCACATAACGACATGCACACAAATCCTTGTGCTTCTGAGCCACAGTATGGGAATCTTTTTAGAAGAAGTAGCACGTTCACATTAAGGATCATTGTGAACTGGAGTCCCTTGGGCTTTGTGGTTTAGACATGTGTATTCCCATGCCTTACACCCAGTCTTTTAGTGTAATGCTTTAAAAACAAATATGTAAACTCTACACTAAACTATAATAGCTAAGACTGAATGAGTGGCATCTTGATGGACAGCACGAACGGAAAACAGTGTTTAAAACATTTGGAAAAGGAAGCCATTGTTGCGCCCGTGATGAAGCAAAAGTTTTGTTTATCACAGTCAATAAATATTCGGCATGCTTGTGGAATGCATAAGCTAAAGTCTTTTTCTGGTGTTTTCAGCTTTGCAAGATGGTATTTCAGTATTTCAAACATCTTTCATAGCATAGTCTAATTCCTGGAAAGGATGAATAAATTTAAGTTTGAACTTGACAAAATGAAACATAATCCACAGCCAAGAATGCATTAATATTTATCGAGGTGAACTTTCTTTTGGATGGTATTTGTGCTACGCCCAGATTTCCACAGTGCTATTTATTTATATGACCCCCGGCATAGCCACCTTACCTCATTTTCTGACCAATGACACTTGAGTTGCATCAGTCTATTATGTGGGGGTACATGAGAGTGTCTGATATCCAACACATGCACAACACACGCACAACACAGGCTCAACACACTCACAACAAACGCTCAACACACGCAAAACACACGCATAACACACGCACAACACACACAAAACATACGCATAACACACTCACAACACACGCTCAACACACGCACAACACAGACTCAACACACGCACAATACAGACTCAACACACTCACAACACACGCTCAACACACGCAAAACACACGCATAACACACGCACAACGCACGCTCAACACACACAAAACGCACACTCAACACACGCATAACACACTCACAACACACACTCAACACACGCACAACACAGACTCAACACACTCACAACACACGCAAAACACACGCTCAACACACGCACAACACACGCTCAACACACACAAAACACACGCTCAACACACAGCAGAAAGAAATGAAATGCATTGCATCCTCGTTATTACTGATTTTGTTAAAAACTTAAGAGGTCACGCTTATTTCACAGGAGTAAACAATAGAAAAGCCAACATGTTTAAATTCGGGTTTCATAAACATGTTGATATAAATCCAGTTTCATCTCTGGAGGGTCAGCAGGAAAAACACACACACACACACGCCGTCGAGTAAAACCTTCCTTTCTGTTTGTTGGTGAGTAAAAAAACAAGATTGTTCCTAATTGACACCACATGCGGGGGAATATTCTGTGGCAGTTCCACTACGTACCTCTCAGCCCCCTCCCCCCATCAGTTAATATTCCAGTGACTCATGCCAGAGAGGTCTAGAGAGGGAAACACACCAGCACTATGTTTGTTTCAAGTCTTTAAGATCTTTCAGCTGGTAACGAAAGCAATCTGGGACAAATTTGCCTCTGTTGTATTTTCTGTTGTATCCTTTTATTACCTGTACTTATTCTTTACAGACACATCACATCGGAACAGCCATGTCCTGCTAAAACCACAGCCTCGGAAATGTTAAAGGGTCTTGAGGTTATCCAGAGTTTACCCAGATGCTCTTACCACGCCATCAATTTTAGAACTTGAGGCTGTTGTCCTATAAAATTTTTGTCACTTGTTTAAAGGGTAATCTGACCCCAGATATGTTAATGATCAACTGCAAACTCAAAATTTTACTCATAAAACTAATTTTTATAGAATAGTTTTTTGCTATGGAGGTTGACTGAAAAGGTTATAACTTAAATGTGCTAATTCAATAATCAGCAAAAAAAAAAGCTTTTTAAGCCTGTAAAGGGCTTATCAAGATAGCAACATTGCATTTGATAATTTCAGTTCAAACAGAATCTTTTTTTTCCCTTCTGTTTGTCTATTCCATAAACCAGTGTTATTCAGGCCATTATGGTTCAACGTCCACATCCTGTACAGGGCAGGAAGAATTCTCCACTTCCCTGCTCCACACCAAATTGGTGTACCTAACATTCTCCACCTCCCTGATCCACGCATAGCAGTCTACCTAACATTCTCCCCTTCCCTGCTTCATGCCAAAGTGGTGTACCTAACCTTCTCCACCTCCCTGTTCCATGCATAGCGGTGTACCTAACTTTCTCCACCTCCCTGCTCCATGCCAAAGTGGTGTACCTAACCTTCTCCACCTCCCTGCTCCATGCATAGCAGTCTACCTAACATTCTCCCCTTCCCTGTTCCATGCATAGCGGTGTACCTAACTTTCTCCACCTCCCTGCTCCATGCCAAAGTGGTGTATCTAACCTTCTCCACCTCCCTGCTCCATGCATAGCAGTCTACCTAACATTCTCCCCTTCTCTGCTCCATGCCAAAGCGGTGTACCTAACCTTCTCCACCTCCCTGCTCCACGCCAAAGTGGTGTACCTAACCTTCTCCACCTCCCTGCTCCATGCATAGCAGTCTACCTAACATTCTCCCCTTCCCTGCTCCATGCCAAAGTGGTGTACCTAACCTTCTCCACCTCCCTGATCCACGCCAAAGCGGTGTACTTAACATTATCCACCTCCCTGCTCCATGCATAGCAATCTACCCAACCTTCTCCACCTCCCTGCTCCACGCCAAAGCGGTGTACTTAACATTATCCACCTCCCTGCTCTATGCATAGCAATCTACCTAACATTATCCACCTCCCTGCTCCATGCCAAAGTGGTGTACCTAACCTTCTCCACCTCCCTGATCCACGCATAGCAGTCTACCTAACATTCTCCCCTTCACTGCTCCATGCCAAAGCGGTGTACTTACCATTATCCACCTCCCTGCTCCATGCCAAAGCAGTGTACCCAACCTTCTCCACTTCCCTGCTCCACGCCAAAGCGGTGTACTTAACATTATCCACCTCCCTGCTCCATGCATAGCAATCTACCTAACATTATCCACCTCCCTGCTCCATGCCAAAGCGGTGTACTTAACATTATCCACCTCCCTGATCCACGCCAAAGTGGTGTGCTTAACACTCTGGAATGTTTTCTTGCTGAATCAGTAGATTCTCTAACACTGAAATCCTGCTTATTCGTGTGAAGTTTCTCTTTTATGTGCATTATAATGGATTTTTCCAACCTTTCCTTTCTCTGCCTTGTCACGCAACATTTAGGTGCTGGCGCTTGGTGCCAAGGCATGGAGCTTCCCGTCTGGCTTTTTCTCAAATATCGAGCCAAAAAAAAGGTAGTTTTCCGACCCTGGAAAGACTCGAACCCTGCCAAGGGTGTCAACATTGCTGCTAAAGAGAGCAGACCCCTCTGCCAGTTCAGCATTTCCTGATTTAGAACCCCTATTAGATGCTCGCTGTTTGATTTAGTGGTTAAAGAATTAGACACTGGTTCTCATCTCAGGAAGGGCACGCTATGAAACCTTAATATGTTTATGCTTTAGCGAATGTGGATAAAATGTTTACAAATGAAATCGTTTTTCTGAATAAGAACTAGAAACAGAGATCAATATCACACTCGCCCAACAGAACAAACAGGTTTGCCTGCCGTCTGATGGGGTAGCTGAAATAAGTGCTCAGACTGAATTACAGAATTAATTCTACCTGTCACCCATCGCCAAGCTTCTTTGACTTTACTACTAATCTTTAAAATGTGGGATTGCAGATTGTTGATCACAGCAACACTGGGCTACAGGCGCTCTGATTGAAACAGCATACACAATTTACATGGTTTTTCCCTCCCTTGACAGCAACATTTTAATCTGTCATGGCAATTCCGCCCATGGATGTCAGGACCCAACCGCCCTCTCTCTGCGCCCGGATGTGCCAACTCGGGTGTTTTTCTGTGTGGACCTCGCACATATACACACACACACACAAAACCCCTATACCTGTCATAGCTGAGAACAGCCAGAAATCATTCATCAAAGGAATATGCATTCTTGCCAGGCAAGAACAGTCTGGAAATCCTTTCTTTTAGAATTTTTAAATAAAATGTATACTTTCCCATCATTGATTGCACTGACTCAGAACATGTACTTAATGTGCATACATTCGACTGTATTTATTTTAGAGAAGCAGAGAGATAAATCTTTTTATTAATGGATTCAGTCTAGTTGTTATTGTACATGGAATTGAATATGAGATACTTAATTCTAGTTCTACATTAATTCTAGCTTTTGCATGTAGACAACAAAAACGGGAATTTGTCACCTTTCTAGTGATATATTTAGAAAATTTTTATAGTAAATTACTAATAAAGTTAATATTTTTCCCTTGTGGTAGATTTGTTGTGGCAGTAAAATACCATTAAAGCATTTATTTAGCATTAGCAGTGGAGTGCTGAGATATTGTAGAATTACTATTAGTTAACTCCACTGTTTTGCATATTCCTGATTAAAGTGTTTTTAGTTATTAATGCAGTTTTTATCATTTATGTTATTTTTAGCTTTTAATTCTATTTCAGTTTAGCAATAAAGGACGCAAACAGATCTATTTTTATTGCTAACACTATTTTATATTTCAGTTTTAATATTAGATTTTTTAAATATTAGACAGAAAATACTGTTCTTCATTAATGCTTTCCTGGCAATCATTATTACTACTTCTTTCTCTTTGGAAATAAAGGATTTTATACGGTTTCAATTTATTTAATTTATATATTCCAATTTATATATCTAATCAACAATTCTATTTCCGGAACATTTTAGTGCTGACTTACAGCTGTTACTGCATCACTTTTTTCCTACTTCTTTAAAATGCTACGTGAAGTAAAAAAAAAAAAAACCGCTCAGTGTCTCACCCCAGTGTCTCTGCTCTGTGTCTCACGTCAGTGTCTCTGCTCTGTGTCTTACCTAAGTGTCTCACCCCAGTTTCTCACCCCAGTGTCTTTCCTCTGTGTCTCACCTCAGTGTCTCACCCCAGTGTCTCTGCTCTGTGTCTCACCTCAGTGTCTCACCCCAGTGTCTACCCTCAGTGTCTCTGCTCTGCGTCTCACCTCAGTGTCTCACCTCAGTGTATCTGCTCAGTGTCTCACCTCAGTGTCTCTGTTCTGTGACTCTGCTCTGTGTCTCACCGCAGTGTCTCACCTCAGTGTCTCACCTCAGTGTCTCTGTTCTGTGTCTCACCTCAGTGTCTCTGCTCTGTGTCTCGCCTCAGTGTCTCACCTCAGTTTCTTTGCTCTGTGTCTCACCTCAGTGTCTTTGCTCTTTGTCTCACCTCAGTGTCTCACCTCAGTGTCTCACCTCAGTGTCTACCTTCAGTGTCTCTGCTCTGTGTCTCGCCTCAGTGTCTCACCTTAGTGTCTCTGTTCTGTGTCTCACCTCAGTGTCTTTGCTCTGTGTCTCACCTCAGTGTCTCTGCTCTGTGTCTCACCTCAGTGTCTCACCTCAATGTCTCTGTTCTGTTTCTCAACTCAGTGTCTCTGCTCTGTGTCTTTGCTCTGTTTCTCACCTCAGTGTCTACCTTCAGTGTCTCTGCGCTGTGCTCTGTGTCTCACCGCAGTGTCTCACCCCAGTATCTACCCTCAGTGTCTCACTTCAGTGTCTCTGCTCTGTTTCTCACCTCAGTGTCTCACCTCAGTGTTTCTGCTCTGTGTCTCGCCTCAGTGTCTCACCTCAGCGTCTCACCTCAGTGTCTTTGCTCTGTGTCTCACCTCAGTGTCTCACCTCAGTGTCTCACCTCAGTGTCTACCTTCAGTGTCTCTGCTCTGTGTCTCGCCTCAGTGTCTCACCTTAGTGTCTCTGTTCTGTGTCTCACCTCAGTGTCTTTGCTCTGTGTCTCACCTCAGTGTCTCACCTCAGTGTCTCACCTCAATGTCTCTGTTGTTTCTCAACTCAGTGTCTCTGCTCTGTGTCTCTGCTCTGTTTCTCACCTCAGTGTCTCACCTCACTGTTTCTGCTCTGTGTCTCGCCTCAGTGTCTCACCTCAGCATCTCACGTCAGTGTCTTTGCTCTGTGTCTCACCTCAGTGTCTCACCTCAGTGTCTACCTTCAGTGTCTCTGCTCTGTGTCAAGCCTCAGTGTCTTTGATCTGTGTCTCACCTCAGTGTCTCACCCCAGTATCTACCCTCAGTGTCTCACCTCAGTGTCTCTGCTCTGTTTTTCACCTCAGTGTCTCACCTCAGTGTCTACCATCAGTGTCTCTGCTCTGTGTCTCACCTCAGTGTCTCACCTCAGAGTCTCTGTTCTGTGTCTCATCTCAGCGTCTCACCTCAGTGTCTCACCTCAGTGCCTCTGCTCTGTGTCTCACCTCAGTGTCTCTGCTCTGTGTCTCTGCTCTGTTTCTCACCTCAGTGTCTCACATCAGTGTCTACCATCAGTGTCTCTGCTCTGTGTCTCACCTCAGTGTCTCACCTCAGTGTCTCACCTCAGTGTCTCTGCTCTGTGTCTCGCCTCAGTGTCTCACCTTAGTGTCTCACCTCAGTGTCTCACCTCAGTGTCTTTGCTCTGTGTCTCACCTCAGTGTCTCTGCTCTGTGTCTCACCTCAGTGTCTCACCTCAGTGTCTCACCTCAGTGTCTCACCTCAATGTCTCTGTTCTGTTTCTCAACTCAGTGTCTCAGTTCTGTGTCTCGCCTCAGTGTCTCACCTTAGTGTCTTTGCTCTGTGTCTCACCTCAGTGTCTCACCCCAGTGTCTACCCTCAGTGTCTCTGGTCTGTGTCTCACCTCAGTGTCTCTGTTCTGTGTCTCACCTCAGTGTCTCTGGTCTGTGTCTCACCTCAGTGTCTCACCTAAGTTTCTCACCTCAGTGTCTCTGTTCTGTGTCTCACCTCAGTGTCTCTGCTCTGTGTCTCACCTCAGTGTCTCTGCTCTGTGTCTCTGCTCTGTGTCTCACCTCAGTGTCTCACCTCAGTGTCTCACCTCAGTGTCTCTGCTCTGTGTCTCGCCTCAGTGTCTCACCTTAGTGTCTCACCTCAGTGTCTCACCTCAGTGTCTTTGCTCTGTGTCTCACCTCAGTGTCTCTGCTCTGTGTCTCACCTCAGTGTCTCACCTCAGTGTCTCACCTCAGTGTCTCACCTTAGTGTATCTGCTGTGTGTCTCACCTCAGTGTCTCACCCCAGT
>JAOYSI010063234.1:4858-15162 GCA_025775065.1 Hiodon alosoides | reverse complement strand
AGTCCTTTTTCCTACTGGCCCAGATTGTCCGAAAAATTGCCCTTGATGGGGATTGGTTAGGTCTTGTTTGTGACACAAACGCAAGCAAACACAGAAGACTCACAAAACCAGAGATTGGATTAACCGTTAGGTGAATTTCAGAAAAGCCAACTGGGTCCTGTTAGACTGAAATAGAACTCAACTCTTTTTGATCAAGTTAAAATGCAAGCCCATGAGAAAATGCGTCTCCACCATGCCCAACAGCTTTATAGCAGGGGCAGCCACCCCAGCTCCTGGAGAACCACAGTGTCTACAGTATGTCGAGCTACCTCTAAGCTGGTTCACTGCTTTATACCTGCCAACACCAGGCGAGATCATTTCTAATGCAACTAATGACTGAAGTTGAACAATTTAGATGCTAGTCGGAACGAGAACCCAAGGCTGGCCACCTCTGCTTTACAGCATTGCTTACCTATAAAGACATAGAGAACAGGGCCCAGGGCTCATTCACGAGTGTACGAGCCATTGAACACTAATGGCCACTCAAATGTAAATTCAAACCAAACCAAACCATAACATTGAGCAAAGTGAGTCACAGCTAAAAGCCCTTGCGAGCCAGACCGCACGGTCTTACAAACTAATAAAGGGTTGGCAAAACGTCTCTACTCTGTCTGGAGCAGGCCCAAGAGTGACAGACCCGCTTCACTGATGACAGGCCTGGGCCAACAGCACGAAGGACTGAGTATTTCTGTGGGCCAACGGTGCCCGACTGTGTGCGTGTGTGTGTGTGTGTGTGTGTGTGTGTGTGTGTGCGAGAGAGAGAGATCTGGTTCTGAAACTGGAGACAGTAGCAGCTTCACAGATGGACCAACACAAACGTTTTTTCCACCCTCCTCCACATTACATTTCAACTGAGTGACAACCAAAGCCCCAAACTGAAAGGCCTTCAAATAGCCAACGCGTTTTGACAAGGTACAGATCCGATGAGTAATAAGGCCAAAATAAACACTACACATAAGGGAAGTAATTTTTCAAAGACAAAAAATAGGTCATACCACTGACGTTTTTCATTTTCAGTGAGCCTAAATTTTAATTTGAAGTCGGAAGTTTGTCAACTTTTTTTTCTGTCAAGAGTTCTTTAGGGGCAGTAGGGGCAGAAGGGGCTAAGCCCTGTCATTTCTCTGAGAGGCGCAGACCCACACCCTGCATGCCACCCACCCCAGGGCACCCTCTTACATCGCAGGGTCCCGGGTGACAGGATGTCCTCGTCCATGTCGTCCATGTCGTCCGAGATGATAAGGTGCTGGGGTGCGGCCCGGCCGCCCATGAAGCCGGGATCCAGGTTGAGGGCGGAGGCCAGCGAGGGCAGACCCGGGTTGTTGACGATGGTGAAGCCCGTCAGCATCTCGATCTGCTGCCAGCGGTGCAGCTTCTCGCGCAGAGCAGCGGTGACCTCCCCCAGGGCCTGTCTGGAGAGGAGGAGAGGGAGAGCAATGTGATTCCAGGGAAAAGGCGCCCAACAGTGCCCAAAGATCTGCAGAAGAACGTCATCGGAACATGACGTAAGAAGGGCCGGGAGGAGGGGGCACCCACTTCGCTGTGAGGATCATGTGATCCACGTCGTCCAGTGAGGAGCTGTGCGCCACATGGAAGGTCCCGAAGAGCGTGTTCCTCTTCTTCTTAATCTTTTCGGCCTGAAAGAACACGAGAAGCTTTAACACAGCCTCCCCCCCCGCCTCCCGTCCTACTCCACGGAATGCAGGGATTATCCGAGAGGTGATCTCCCAGGTCACTAGACATGCCCTCATTTTCGGACCATATGAGGGAGATCTTGAAAATCGACCAAGACTATGCTGCTGAGACTGGTGGAGCGATTGGTTCAACGCAGGGACTGGATCATGGCCCAATCATGCACATCTGTCTTTAGTTCCAGACAGCAGAGGTTGATGTGCAAGAGTTATTTGTTCTGGTTTCTGCCTAGACATCTGGGCTCCAAGTCGTGAATATCCACGGGCATGCATGCTTAGAATTAATCTTACATAAATCCCCATATATGATGATAAGAAACACAACTCGAATAATTCACAGCAATGACACTAATTAGAGCAAGTGCTTGTCTTCCCTAGAACCTCTTAAGGGGAGGCCATGGCAGGTTTAACAAAATAAAATAAAAACAAATGAGGAGCACTAGTGTTGTACCACTGAGCAACCTGAATTGCCACTAGGATGCTCTGGGTAAAACCACACTGAGGTGGGTGAAAACCATTCGATGTAATCACACTGATCACAGGTCAGCGTCCTGTACACATTCGATGTGATCGCACTGATCACAGGTAGGCGTCTTTGGCACGGGACCAGTGACCTGTACACATTCGATGTGATCGCACTGATCACAGGTCAGCGCCTTTGGCACGGGACCAGTGACCTGTACACATTCGATGTGATCGCACTGATCCCAGGTCAGCGTCTTTGGCACGGAAGCCTCACCCCCTCTTTGGCGACCAGCAGCTGGCGCTCGGCATTCTGTTTCTTGATGTTGTAGTACTGCACCTCCACCTCGTGGGTCAGCTGGAGCCACTTCTGCAGGGACTCGGGCGGGGCCCAGCTGCTGCGCGACTCCAGCTCCTTCTCCGCCTTCTTCAGGGCCATGCGCACCTGGGTGGGCGGGGCGAACGCAGGGAGAGGGTACGAGAGAGCCTTGCGGTCACAGGTGTGTGCAACGCCCTAAACAAGACGCATCAGCGGTAATGACTTAGCCATTCAATGTGTGCCACATCCGATTGTGCACTGCATTGCTAAATAGTCAGTAGACTATTTAGATTTGCTATATGGTTAGCCTACATGCTGACTAGGCTAACTTTGCTAAGTAGCGCTTTATAATTGTACTAGCCAAATTTCAGTCTCCACTTCACATTGCTTATGCGTCACTTCTCATTCTGAAAGATGCTAGTCAGGGCTGAGAAAATTTGTGATGTCAAGAAAAAAACAACTCGCTAAAAGGTAATGAAAAGCTTCTGTGAATGAATGGGTTAATAATCCTGCCAGCTAAAGTGGAAGCGTCATTTTACTCACACAAGCACTGTGGCGAGCACAATAATAAGTATAGTCTCAATCAAACCTTTAACGTCACTGCGTTGTGTGCAGTTGCTGTGAAACTGGCACGGAATATAAAAGTCTGTCCTGTTGAGCTAAATAACAAATAATCACCATCATCAGACTAGTTATAGTCTCAATGTGTCAGTCTTGGTGTACAGTTTGCCTGTGTATAGTTTTGTTATCACAGTTGGGGGTTGGGAAACCAGTTAAGTTTTAGTCTCTGCGCAGGGCAGGAGTGATAACAGGGTTTAGTTTCAGTGCGTCAGGGCTTTCGGTAAGAACTGTGTGTGGATTTAGTCCCTTGTTTTAGTCCCACCTACCCTTACTCACCCCTGGAAAGGAGTTGAAATGTCATCTCTGAAAGAACAACACACAGCACTACAGTCAGAAGGCAGGGGGATCGCTCTGCTAAGCCACATGGACAACCATCCACGCTAACGCCTTAAGGATAATATAAGTAAATAAAATCCCGGGGGATTACAGAAGCTGTATGTCGGAATGCATTTGTGTTTTTTAATTTTTAAAACATCTAATCGTCCATATCACATCAGCTTAGACATTAACTCCTGATACCACAACCAGGGACGCAAGATTGTCCAATAAACAAACCGACTCTCGATCTTTCCCATTTAACTGGCTACAGTTCACAAAAGCCCAGTAGGTCCAGCACCAATCAGGGCCAACCTGGCTTGGCGATGCCATAGGGTTTGCAAAACTACCCGAGTTCACCTAAATCCACCAATTGTGTGACGTATATTTCGGATTCCTTGACATCTCCCCTTCCCTCCTCCTGTTCATCTCCCCTTCCCTCCTCCTGTTCATCTCCTTCCTTTCCCTCCTGTTCATCTCCCCTTCCTTTCCCTCCTGCAGTTGACTACCTGCTCCGGCTCAACTTCCCCTTCCCTCCTCCTGTTCATCTCCCCTTCCTTTCCCTCCTGCAGTTGACTACCTGATCCAGCTCCTCCTCGGCATATTTCTGCCGGCTCAGCTCGTTCACCGTGCCCTCGCGTAGCTCCTTCAGCCGCTGGGCCTCCTGCTTGGCCGCATTGATCTCGTCGCGTAGCTTCTGCTCCAGAGTGACCTTCTCCACCTCCACTGTCCGGTGCTCCTCTTGGGCAATCTGCAGCCTGAGGAGGACGAGGGCAAGGGAAGTCAGAGAGGAGACAGATAGAAGGGCCCGCGCGTGTTTCCGTGTCTGTGCGCATGCGCCTACGGGGACATACGAATGCGTAGGACAGAAGGCGAGGGTGATACACGCTCCAGAGGACCGCTTCGGTGTAATCACCAGATTAGAGTCTCTCCCAGCCCAGGCAAGGTGACCGAAAGTGGGGAGCCAGTCCCTGAAACCGCAGGAAGTGGTATTTAAAGATGTACATGGGAGCCTTGTTTTCAGGGGACGAGCCGGGCCGGGCCAGTGTCTTCTGGTAGCACTTCACCTCGGAACAACAGCGAGGACTGATCCAAGGGGGGCAAATGGGGGACCATGGCAACAGACTCCGAAACGAAGACAAACCAGACAGAGGCTGAATAAACAATCAACACTGGCATCGGACTAGGCAGCGGAGCAGGATGTCGGGAATAATGCAGTGAAACTGGAGCGCCAACAGCTTCCTGGGGACGAAGGCTAAGCCTTCAGGGGGGGTATTTTTAAACCCTGTGAAGTCTGGCCCTGCTGCTGCGGAAGCCTGTGTCGCCCAGGGAGAAGGGCAGAGTAACAAGCCACCGCCATTGTCCGCCGGTCACGGTGTTTGTGCGTTCCCGGCCAAAGAGCAGCAGGCGGTGCATTCTGGGAGATTTGAGGGAAATCGTTTTCCTGTTAAACTCGACCTTAGAGGAGCAATACTGAACTGCCCAGTGTACACACACTAGAACAGACCCACTGACAGACTAAAACTGTGCCCCTTGACAGGAGAAACCTGCTTGATGTCAGTTCACGTTTTCAACAAAATATTTTCCTAGCAATTCGCTGATTTGCTGCGGAGACCAGCTCGGCTCGGTTGCCAGTTTAGTTCTGCTTTCTGTTCGTGTGAAATTCAAGGCCCGAGTGCACTGGCGAGTCCTGCAATAACAGGAAGTGCCGTATAAATCACACAGACACGCACAATCCATATACCAATGCCAGCAGGCAGACGTTCCTCGGGTGGAGGGAAACAGCTGACTGACAAACTACACCACCCTCAACCCAACCGTTTTACACCGAAGGACAACACTGAACGCAGAATCCCCAGGGTCGTCCTGCCTTATTAAAAAGGCAAAGGGCCCTTCAAGTCACGGTAATTGAACAGAAGAAACATTGCTAAAACTGCCGTTCCGGCCGCCATTTGGTTCTGACTGAACAAGCACTCCTGCCTTGCATACCAGCCCCTCAGAAGCACAGGGACCTGTGCACTCAGCACCCTCACCTGAAATGAACACGCATTAGCACAGAGCGGGAGGGAGGGAGACCTTCACAGGAACTCTTTGGCATAAACAGGAAGGAAGAGAGAAGGATCGAGCTGCAGATATGTCGAGAAAGTTCCAGGCCTCAGTAGTGAGAGTCTTGATTTTTAGTCTGTTACATGGCCTAGTTTCCCAACATTTGTGCATGCCTGCGTGTGTATATGTACGTGTGTGTGTGTGTGTGTGTGTACGTGTGTGTGTGTGTGTACATGTACGTGTGTGTGTGTATGTATGTACGTGTGTATATGCACGTGTGTGTGTGCGCGCGCATGTGTGTGTGCGCGCATGAACGTGTGTATATGTATGTGTATTTGTGCGCGCGTGTGTATATGTACGTGTGTGTGTATGTACGTGTGTATGTACGTGTGTGCATGTGTATGTACGTGTGCGCGCGCACGCGCGTTATAGAAAAGCGGTGGGCAAACACAGAGGGGTTGGGAAAGGCTCCGGTCTGAACCAACATTCCTGCGGCCTGTTCGGAGTACTCTTCCTCACAAATAGTACCCAACATGAGCAATTTCAAGGAGAGGGCACGAGAGGGACACCGAGGCGTGTCCTTTCTTCCTGCTGTTCACCCAGAACAGTACCAGCACTTCTGCTTTCTGTTAATGCCCTAACAGAGGAACAATATCCACAACTATTCCTCCCATCCCCAGCCCCTCCCTGCTGCAACGAGGCAGAAAGAAACAGCTGCCGGGATCGGAGAGGGGATTCTGTGGTGACCATCGACAGAGCCAACCAGGGTTTTTGTAGCAGCAACACAGTCGGCCTTTAATGATCCAGCAGGATCCCTGCTGGGAAAGCAAGAGGCAATAGGCTCTCTGTGTTTGGTTCTCCATATTCTCCGGAGCGTGAATGCCAGACGCCCACTGCTCAATCTTTCAGTCCTCTTGGGTGTTTGATGGAGGGGAAAAATGGGCGGTGAGCCAGTTGTTATATGGCGTCCTTGAAATCCTTCGTCAGCTTGAAATGACAGTGAACCTTACCCGATAAGGGCAGGGGTATGGGGAACAAATGAAGCCCGAGGGGGGGGCTTCATTTGCTGTATGCTGTATGCCAGGGTTAAGACAAGTCAGTAAATATCCAACAGTAGAAGCATTACACCAAGTAGCCCTCAGTAAGATGCCCTCGACAGCAGCAAAGTAATTAATTACAGAAATAACTGTTTTAGACACAGACATTTAAACAGGAATCATGTAGGATGAAGGACTTTTGCTAATTAAATACCCAGCCAGCTGCCATAAACAGCAAAACAAGGCCAGGTTCCGTCTGTACATCCTATCTGTATTTGTCTCCGGCTGGCTGTTTATATGTTTGAATGGGTTAAAAAGAAATAAATAAAGTGCCGATTCTAAGTTTTAACAGCAGGCCTTCCACGCCCTGACTTGCTATCCTGACAAACCGGCTCCCGTCCGCAGGGATCCGCTCAAACTCACTACAGAGGAGGCCTGTCTGAGCAGAAAAGGTGGAGTTATGGGAGGAAGGGAAGGCGGTTTGAATCACATCACACAGCCCTGCTGCAGACTTAGCCTGGCCTGGCCTGTCGGGGCCAGTGCATTGCCCCTGGTCATCCCTGTTCTTAACTGAGGCTGTGGAAACTGGAAGCCAAAAGGGGAAGGGTTCCCTCCATGTGCACTCCGAACATCAGCCCTTCAAACAACACCCCCCGTGGGGAAATCGGAGTACCGGGGACCTCAGCCAAGGGCTCAATGGACGAAACGCGAACCAAAGGAGCCGCGAACAGAACAGGCACGCGGATGGGCCCGCAAGGACCCGACCCCGGAGGACCCGGCGAACGTCACTCACTTCTGCTGCAGGTCGTGCAGGCTCTGCTCAGCTCGCTGGAGCCCCTCCAGATCCTTCATCATCTTGCCCATGTGGTCCCTGGAGTAGCGGTTCTGGATGTAGGCGAACCAGCACCCGCCCATGCCGATGACGATGGACACCACCAAGATGAAGTCCTTCAGGTGGTTGTGTCTGTTCACTGCAGGGGCAGAGGTGGCGAGAGAGGGGCGTGAGATCCACGAACAGCACAACTCTATCCACTTAAGTGTTAAGTGCACTAAACATCGTCTACCAAACAAAACACCCGATACGTTCGCCAATCCGAAAGAGCACGAAGAGAGGAACGGCGAGTGTAAGTATATAACAACAGCGGCGTTCGCAGAACAGCAGGAGAGGGTGACATTTTGACGGGCCACGCGCTCCGCCCTCCCTCCTTCCCTGCTTCAGCAGAGCTAGAGAGCCCCGGACTATGCGAGGGAGACTGGACCCAGATTAACGCTGCCTATTTCCGACCGCGGCGATGCCAAGGGCATGGCAGGGGGTGTGATATTTACACCAGACCTCTAACTTTGGGCCCCCGCGTCCTGGTTCTGCCGGAGGAGCGCACCCCGCAGCCCGGGCCGACTGAGTACTGTTAGAAGTCGTGTCCCGTTCGGTCATGCTGCAGGCGTGAATATTAACACCCCTCTCGCTAATCCACCGATTGGCACGGGGATCAACAGCAACAAAAAAACGCTCGGTCCTGCAAGGGAAAGGCCAATAGCCAGGGGGCTAAAAAAACAAAAAAAAACCGTCGGACACATATTGTGCCTGGTGTCCCCGTTTAAACGGCCAGCTTCAGTCCAGGAAAAGGTCCACCCCAAACCCAAACCCACACCACTGAAAACCGGCCGGCAGGGCTACGCACTGTGGAGAAGCACCGAGCGCTAAACCCTCTGAACCAACCGGGTTAAAAAAGTGATCAGCCGTTTCCCTTTTGGAGACAATTTAACCCTGTGGGATACTGTACTGAGCATTTGCAGCGTCGCATCTGGGATGAAATTACCCTCGCTTCCCCTCGAGTTAAAAAGGACAATAAAGTGTGACCCCACAATCAAATGGCAGGACATGGCTTTCAGCGAGGGCGGCTGTTTGCACTACGGGCCACCTGTTACTTTCCAGCTAACCAGGTGTTCATGCCCTGGCAGAACGTCACTGAGCAATGCCAGAAGGGATCGCGCAGCTCCCAGTTTATCCATCTGTGACAGAGCGCTGACGTGGCAGTCAAGCAGGCCCAGTCTTTGCCAGTAGAGGGCGTAAGAGGGCCTGCCTCGGGGGTGGGTGTGCGTGCGGGCCGGGCATGACTCTGCTGCTTTCTCGCCAGGCCTCGGCTGCGTCCGCCACACTACCCCCTCCACCTGACGGAGGACACAAAGAGAGGTGCCAGGGACAGACGCTGCGGCATGACAGCTGGGTCAAAAGGTTCCCCCCAAAACGCATTCAAACGTGAATGATTTAAAAGGCAGCCAGGAACAGATGCCAGAGAGCGCCCACCGGAAAGAAGCTACACATACAAAAAGGCTTCCATGTATTCGCTTGAAATCTCTGGTTCCCCCAGGGAGGCCCGTTTTACCTCTACACAAATGCAAAGCAATAGGGAAAGGTGGAGAGGGGGGGGGAGAGAGAGAGATCCTGCTTGACAGCTGACAGTGGGTTGCAACATAAACAGAATTAAATCTATTAGTAAACTGCGACACGCGGCAACTGAAATAACCGGGCAGAAATAAGAGCTGGGGTCCTATACGACACACAAACGGAGACACACAAACTGTCCTGTAGTAACACGATACTGTCCTACACGACACACTAACTGTCCTGTAGTAACACGTTACTGTCCTATACAACACACAAACGGGAGTCAATCAAAGCAGTGGAGGTTTTCGCGTGAAATTGTTATCTGTTCTGGCACTTCACCAACTCCAGCGCAAACAGAAGTCAGGTGACAGGCACTGACGAATGGGTGTTGGGGGCAGGGTACGGCCAGGTGCCCTAAAGGTGCTGTAACTGAGGCCAGAGTTACACAAGGAAACGGAGAGCCATTAACTAAAAATATATCAAGCCTACAACCCGCCTTGGGCAGAGAATAATGCAGGAGATAATTTTATGCTGACAGAGACACAGGGACTTGTGTTTGCGATTGTGTGTTTGTGCCTGTGTATGAGAGAGAGAAGCCGTGTGTGTTTGTGCCTGTGTATGAGAGAAAGAAGCCGTGTGTGTTAGTGCCTGTGTATGAGAGAAAGAAGCCGTGTGTGTTAGTGCCTGTGTATGAGAGAAAGAAGCCGTGTGTGTTTGTGCCTGTGTATGAGAGAAAGAACGTGTGTGCTTGTGTGTGCATGGGTGAGAGAATAGGAGTGTACGTGTGTGGGTGTGTGCGTGTATGGGCAGGTAAAGAAATTTCATTGAGTAACCCTGGCCCAATGTATCTGTAGTGTTTACATGATCCCTACCCAATGTGTCTGTAGTGTTTACACGATCAACTACCCAATGTGTCTGTAGTGTTTACACGATCAACTACCCAATGTGTCTGTAGTGTTTACACGATCCCTACCCAATGTGTCTGTAGTGTTTACACGATCCCTACCCAATGTGTCTGTAGTGTTTACACGATACCTACCCAATAGGGCTGTAGTGTTTACACGATACCTACCTTCAACAACGGGATTTAACTGGACTTTATACCATCCTAATGTGACTGCACAATTCATGCCAAACCACCTTAACACACGCGTGGCCGGCCCGATCTCTCACTGACGCCTCCGGTAACCCCTTCCCCTCTGCTAACCAAAAGGATCTGTTTAATCAGCCGTGCTTTCCCATTACTGCTGGCTAATGAGTGACATTAACGAGCCTTACCTCATAACGAGCCTGGCTATTTATGCATGGAGGGCGGGGGGGGGGGGTTCACAGAGAGTAACGGAAGGGCAGAGGTTGTAGGGTTTGTAAACGGGGATGAGTTTTAGGAGAGC
>JAOYSI010063223.1:0-18343 GCA_025775065.1 Hiodon alosoides | reverse complement strand
AAAAAAAAATCGAGACGTTTCCATAACAAGACAATAGTACAGATTTCGATTGTACTACAAATACCTGTTCTGTATTAACCCATCATTAGTCTTGTGGTGCAAATGAAATAGCTCAGACCTAAAGCTAGAGCTAGCGACTGCGGATGAAAACCAAGGCGTTTTTCATGCTTCAGGCGACATCATCTTACAAATGCAGCATGAACGAGTTACGACATTGCTGTGACACTGTAGCAGCATGATGTCAAGGCTTTGTTGTCACATGACCTTTGCACAAAATTAATGCCTTTTCTGGGAGTGCTCCAGGAGGGATCGTGTTTCCACCACTGCTATCCGAAAGCTTTCCGAGTTTCTGGGCTTGAAAAAGTGCCTTGAGTTCCCGGAGGGAGTAAATTCTAATTAAACCAAATATTATTAACCTGATCTGTTCTGGGCTTACCACGAGGTGTAGCCACTAGCTGGCTATCGCTCAGAAGCACTCAATGCAGTGGGGAAAAAGTGAAAAACCCTGCAGTATTTTATTGCTGTCGATATCAATACAGAATAGGAATGCTTTGCAGCCTTGAATGTCCTGAGCATGCAATATGAATCTTGTTGGCATCAGTGCATCTTGTCGTGGAAGTTCTAAAGTGAATTTCTCTTAATTCGGACAAGAGACAAAGTCTTGAGACAAAGGCTTCCAAAGACAATCCGACACCAGTCTTGAGACGATGTCTACCAAAGAAAGTTCTATACAATGTTTCGTACAGAATCAGATTTTAATATCAGCTGACAAGAGTCTCCCCTCCTCAGAAGTGTGAGAGCGAGAGCTCGATCATGGGGTTCACACCATACTTATACACATACAGAACACGCCATCATTCAGAGGAGAAGTACACCACATTCTTTGCATTAACCTTCCACAGCCCCCACTCCCAGGGTAGAGAGGTCAGTTCAACCTCTCCCCCAGATAGGGCTTGAACCATCAGACAGGCAGGAGTCGAAATGAAATAAATCTAAACAGTTCAAATACAACACCTTATCTTGAGACTCCCATTGCTCGCTCATGGTCAGACTGCTAGTCTACGATTTAATGAAGCCTCGACAGAGGCTTCGGAATTCTTCTAACAGAATTAGTAGCAATCTAGCAGAATATTAGTAACTTCATCTGTATATTATTGTATTCATGTATATTAAGAAATAGATAGAAACCAATCATAATATTTTCCATAACAATCTGATGGATACACAATGCCTCTCCTTTCCCTCCTTTACTGTTGACAAGGATGTACATGAGTGCCTGTTCCTCGTGCTCTATTGTGCCTGTCTCCACATCTTCCCCCCCTGGATGAGGCAGGCAACTACATTTTGGCCAGCTAGCAAATATGTAGCCAATTTGTTTTCATAGTTCCCAAAAGGAATTTTGGTCTGTGACTTCATTTTGGGATAATTGTTTATTTATACTGTTTCTGATCCTTGCAGTGTTTGTGTCCCAGTTGGTTATTGTTTGGCCCCCGGTTTGACAATTCTTAATAATTTTCTGGTTGTTTTACACTCCATTTCAAGCTATTTTTTTATTTTATTTATTTTTTAGAATTATTTTTCATCTTGTTTAACTTCTTGAGTTTTGATCTTGTTTCTGTTATTGGCTATCTTGTTTCTATTACACTGCTTTGTGTCCACTTGTATACTGGCTTAGGACAGTATAATTTGACAGGGGTCAAGTTTGAATGATTTCGTTTTGAGTTTGTTTTCCAATACAGGACTGTTTAACAGTGGTCTGGTTTGTTGCCGGAATATACATTCTTTAATAGATTCTATTGTCTCTCTTCCTCTCTCAGTGCACATTGAATAGATATGTTTTTAATCTGGAGTTAAACACTGAAATTGTATCTGATTCCCAAACAGGCTATAACACAATCATAGGAACTTAGTGGAGGGTGATCATAGCAGTCTGATCTTGTTATATTGGAATTAGGATGAGATATTTGGGTCAATTGTAACCCTCTGATGAATAAATTAGGAGGTATAGAACCAAGAATTAAACACTGTACCGAATTTATGGAAAATCTGATATTTGATTTGTTTATTTTTTTTTATATAAATATATCCATTTTGTATAAACTAAACCAGTTTATTTAAAAAGCCCTTTTTTCCCTTTTATACTGATAATGCTTTCGAGGCTCTTCGAAAGCATCCGGTGGTCTACAGCACTAGTAGCACTAGTATGGACAGACCTGTGCCGTCTCTGTGCTATGACCCTTGAAAGGAATGCCACAAAAATATAATTTTTCAGTAGCTGTTTAGGTGTGGTTTTTTCAAAAGCATTTTGATTAAAGAAGGCTGGATATTGGTTCGAAGATCCAAGTTCCACAAGAGGAAAAATGTTTTTTTGAAAAATTAAATCTTATTAGACTGGATCAGTTTTTCAAAGAGAGTGTAATGCTTTGTACATAAAAAAAAAAAAAAAAAAAAACTTTTCAATCTGTGAAAAGGTGCTTGTCTGCTTATATTGCAAATCGAAACAGGATATTATGGCATCTAAAAGATCAGCATTTTTCTTTTTCTTTTTCTTTTACAATGGTGACTCCCATACAGACCGGTAGGATGCTTAGTGACTGGCACAAAAATATTCTGGATTAACATTGCACAAAGGCTCTCAGCAAACAAAATTTACCTATTTGGTATTTGGGATTCTTGAACTACTCCGACAGTAAAAATCTACTACTACACAGCTAAATTCCCTTTATTTCTGAATTTATTCAAGGATGAATAAAATGACAAAGAGCTCAAATGAATGAATGTACCTCCCAGTGGATGCCACTCTTCTCTTTCCATTCAATTCAACAAACTCCATTAAACAGAAACAGGGGGATGGCTTGGCTATGGTGTGGGCTGCTGAAATCATCAAACAAATGTAAGTCCCTAATTTGCTGGCCCGGCTCAGGATGAAGCAGCCCTGTCATATGGTAATTCAGCACACCCACTTCACAATGGCTTGCCTCTATTGACTCTGCTCTCCTGATCTGCTGGTTCCACCATCCTCAGCTGTCTAACAGACCAATCTCCACACACTGCTCCTATGCAAAATCTTGAAATAAATGAAAGAATATTAACAGCATGCATGTTTGGATAGTACTTTTATCTTATGAGCCATAAGCTAACAAATATTTTATCAAAGTCATATAAAGATAAACTGTATGGAATACATATATCTTTTTGGTATGGGTTGAGAACAAATATGGGGGGTGATTTGCCCTTTTTTCTCACATTCATAATATATATTTCATATTTTATTCCTTTTAGTTTCTTTTAATTCGCTAATTATTTCACCACTTTTTCCAAATGCTTAACAATTATATTCTTTCCTTACAAGATACTCAAGCCGATGGTATTCTTCATGACTTTGATAATATAAGATACTATTTAATAAAACCTCTGTGTATTAGTTCTGGTGCATTAAGCCACTTTAAGTGTTTCTAAATGTGTCTCTACATATGCTTTGGTGATAAAACAATTTGAATTCATGAAATCTTAGAATCTCAAACACATATTTGTCATCTGTTGTCTTGTAGATGAGTATCAGGTCTCTCTTTTTCTTCACATATTCCATGGGTGTCATTGACAGAACAGCATCGACAGAGGGAATCGCCAAAAAACAACAATGCATTCCAAACCTCAGCACTTCTGTACGTCGCACTGGATAAAAGCGTCTGCTAAATGAATAAGATGTAAAAATTGCTTGTGTGCTAAGAATAGGCTAATTGACTTCTATGGCCAAGCGTGGGGCTGCTCCAATGAAAGACCTTGGAGGGTAGGGTCTCATGACACAATCACAAAGTCCCCAAACGTCCCCCATGCAAAGGTTCATTTTTTCAATTTCTTTAAAATAAATACATGTACCAACAAGCTATTAGATATTTTAATTCAGCACTGGCTATTCAACCTGGTGTGGTTCCTGATTCAGTTTCTGCTGAAGAAAAGTCTATCAAATTTGGTGAGGTGGTCAGACACAGGATCAATCTTTAAATAAATAAACCTATTATACCTATAAACCTATAATAAATCGATTTAGCCTTGCATAAAGTCATTATGAGGACTGAGGCAGATGATGGATTGGCAGAGTTTGCTTTTAATGGGCAGTATAGTCTCTCACAAAAAATCACTTTGCTTGCTTTTTAATATTTGGCTTTATATTACCCCCCATGTTTGAACAGTAACCATTTATTATCTTCCACCACTCTCTCTCTCTTCCTTTTTTATGACAAGTAAGCAAAAGGTCAAAGCACCCCAGCAACTAGACAATCTCTACCACAGCAATCACTAACAACTTGAGACAAGAACCACCTGCCTGGTGGTGGCTGTAAATAAACCCCCCTGAATTAAAAATTTAAACCAGTCCAGCTATTTTCTGGGGGTATGTCTTGGCTGCCAGGTATTCATTTTCCAATTTTTTCCTAAATTGGACTCGGGTTTTTCAAGTTTTTAAATTCCCTCTGGAAAATGCCCTATGTCTAGTGCTTAGTGACGTTCTGACTGTATCAAAAAAGGTTTGGTTTATTGATTGAAAAGCTGAGTTGAAAGAGGAGTAACTAATTTGAAACACTGACGAATCACAGAAACTCATGAATCTGTATACAACAGATGGGGTGATTATGTGCAGCAGAAGTTCTGCAGCTGGTAATATACAGTGAAATCCAAAAGCATTTTGGATAGTGACACAGTTTTATTGTTTTGTCTCCGTTTCTCAGCATGCTGGATTCAAATCGATAAAAACGTCTATAGGATGATAGTGCAGACAGTCAGCTTTGATTTGAGGGTATTCTCATGCTCTCATCCACTGTTTTTTTATTATTTTTAACATAGTGCCTCCCCAAATTCTAGAGTACCAAAAGTATGTAGACAATTGACTGTTACAACAGCTGTTGCTTGTTAGGCATGAGTGTTTGTTTGCATCGTTACTGGATGCACCCCAAAGTGCCGGAGGAAAAATGACAATAAATATGTGACTGTCCAAATACTTTTGGAGTTGACATTGGCTTGCTTCTGTCTTTTCATACACGATTGAATGTCATTTAACATAAAAAAAAACAAAAAAAAAACTAACATTAGTCTTCTTAGTTAACATTTCTACTTTCAAGGGAGGTGCATGAATTTTATCAGGGGTTCCCTAGGACAAACTTCTTTACACAAAGTGTCTATCATTGCAAAATGTCTCTTTGCTAGGTCTCCTTTAATAGCTCATAAGTGGTCCACCATTATGACCCTTGTGTTTACACGCTTCGGTAATTCCATCATTTCAGAAAATCTATAAATGGGAGTAAATACAAATTATTCTGCTCAAAATTTATCAAGACAAATTGGTACAATAATTACACATGCATTGCGAAATCTCTACAGTCACTTTCTTTCCATGTGGCTGCCAATTCCTACATGAAAACTGAGCTCTGAGAAGGTGAGAGGTGTAGAGGCAGAGATGGAGGAATGGACAACAACAGAGCGCTGTAAGAGCATTATTGAACTCTGAAACATGAGAGTGCCAGAGAGGACAATGGTGGCAGCATTAAAGGAGTCAGATGTTTACTCCATTCCAAAGTGCCTCCAATCTAATGAACAAAGCCACAGCCCCCAGATGCCTGACGCTGGATGGCAATACGATGTGGGAGTTAAACAGCAGACAGTGAAACCGCAGTGCGTAAAATTCACTGAGCGTGAGTTAATGGACATGAGCAACCTGAAACAGCGAAATGTTCAATTTAGCAAGACCGTTATTTTCTTGACGGGCAGATTTTTAATCTTTGCCAGGGCTCATGGTAAGGAAAGCAATTAAGTTTTTTTATTTAAAAAAGATCAATCAATGGTATAAAAAAGGGCCAAAGCTCTGTGGCCTGGCACTGGGAATGAAGCATTGCTTTACGTTCCAGTTCAATTGCCCCAGCTGAGAGTCAGCTGAGAATCCTTTGTCTTACTTACTTACACCGGTCACACTTAACCTTAACCCCACAAAATCTGAGGAGTGAGAGGCCTGGGATCGCAGTAGTGTGTGTGTGTGTGTTTTTATTAACTGCATATAGACTTTTTGACGTGTACATTAACATGTACTCCCGACACATTACTCTGTGGACTTACAAAGCCATCCCCCCACACCTTCCCCCACCTGTGCCCATTGTGTGTGTCCTAAATGAAGTACTGGAACTCACTGCACTGACATCAATCTGTGGTGGCAACTTCCCTGAACTAGCCACTTTAGAAAAGCCCTTGCTTGTTAGACGTGAACTATCAAAGCTGCATAATTATGTACTTAAAAAGCGTGCATGTAAGTGACTGTAGATCTACGATATGAAGATAATGCAGTTATTATTTAGCAAAAAATTCATAACCATACTTTTTTTTTGCATTGGCAGCAGAGGGCACTGCAGCTATAGAAATATAAAGACAGAATGTATCTAAGGCAGCAGCCCCCTCACGGGGAATGATTAATTACAGAACCACCATGAGAACATTTCTGCCACCATATTGTCCTCATAAAGTCCAGAACTTCCAACTGTGTTCCATATGCATTCGGTCAGGCCATATGGCATCCACGCCATGTAAACAAAAAAATGAGGTTTTTGACAATGAGGTATTCATTTGCTAGCTACATCAAACTCAGCTCTTCAGCACCTGTATGCCCATTGATCCTGAGGTTTCGACATAGGTGGGACCTGGGTCCCCCCTTACCAGTAAAAGGATTTGGGGAACAAGACGGTTCTGAACCACTTGCTCTCAGAGGAGGCAGAGCAAGCTGGGGAATATTGCGTTTCTCAAACAAAATTATTAAATTGAATCTCAACTCGGAGGATTGCAATGCAAAGCATTCCAAAAACAAGAAGTACACACAAACACAATAAGAAAAGGGGTCATTGTGGTTCTAACAGCATTTATTTTTTGTGAGTGCTGAGTTTTCTAACGCCAAAAAACACCAAACAACCCATGGCTTACCATTGGAACAACTCTACTTCCAGATTTAATTACAAAATGACATATCTGTCCTTACACTACCTGGGCACTACTGTTCAAATGGATATTTAGACGTAGTGCAAGTTATCGGCATACATTTTTAGTTTTTTTTTTATTTGAGTAGATAAGCTTTGCCATTTGGTATTTAAGCGGTTTAATGTCAAACCAAAAACCAGCAGGCTATAAAGCCAGGAACAGGTTGTTTTGACCGACCTTTTCCATGCCTAAGAGGAACACTCACTAAAATAAAATAAAAAAAACACTATTGAGGAGGCAATGACGTTTAGGAGTGGAATTAACTTAAATGAGAGGCTGCATAGTGATTATAACTGATGTTTCAGGTATTTTATGCTTATTCAGGAATGGCTTATTTGTCACCCCTTCATATTCAATTTCTTTGAGCACGGCAAAGAGCAACTGAATCTCTGAAAGCCTTTCAGCATCAAATTACTCACCAGCCCTATGGAGTGCTATATATTAGGTCTATTTATTTATGAATTCATAAATAAATTGGAGTTCAACACGTACATATATATTAACTCAGATGGCCATATTTCAAACATTCGTGTCTGCATCCAATCAGAGAGCACATCTATTAGTGCTTTATCATTTGGTTTGATTATATATTCAATAATCATCAGTCTAGGACATACAGTACTGTGAAAAAGTATTTTCCCCCTGTCGGATTTTCTGCATTATCGCATATTTTTGACAATGAATGTTATCAGATCTTCAACCCAAACCTAGTATTAGATAAAAGGGACCCTGCGTGAACTCAGACAATGTCGATACATTTATTTAATTTATTAAAGAATTATGCAACACTCAATGCTCCCATGTGAAGAAGTAATCAATTTTTATTTGTTATAGCGCATTTTTACAAACAGAATTTGTCACAAAGTGCTCATTCAGTTCTACTAATCAATGTTAATTGATTAGTTTTACCAGTGGAGCCCCACTCCTCCATGCAGAACTGCTTCAACTCAGTGACATTTGATGGCTTTTTGAACTAGTTTTAGGCCCTGCTCAAACATCTCAAAGCAGTTTAGGTCTGGACCAAAATTTACATTGTATTGTTCTTTAACCATTCTGATGTAAACTTGAACGTACATTTCTGATCATTGTCTTACTGCATGACCTAGCTGTGCTTTCTACTGTTACAATTTTTCTCCATTTGGACAATTTAGCTCTGTGGTTTGGTAGAGCCCCAGAGCTTTAAAAATGGATTTGTTACCCTTTCCTGATCAACATATCAATATATATTCATTTATTCATTCATTTTCTAAACGGTTTCAGTAAGGGCCAAAGTTATACTTATACTGAGCAGCCCTGCTCAGTATAAGTCTAACTTTGGCCCTTATAATGCCAATCAGGCATGATATGCGCTGACCCTAGCCCATATCATGCCTGATTGTTAACCGAAGTATTCAAACATCTGAACCTACTTTTCCCTTTAATTGGGTTGAGTTAACTATTGCACAATTGATTATATAGCACACCAAACTAATGTTAGAAGCTCCAAACATGAGTCATTCTTTCTCTCAGAGTCCTTCTATATACAGTTCTTTAAATATTATCTTATCTTACTGCTGTACATAAAATTAGATTCTATGATGGATAAATTGTTCTGGAAATCAATTATAGGTTCTGCCACAGAGTAAGGGAATAGCTGAATAAAAGCTAATACATAGATATAAAAGTTAAGGGTATACATAATGCAACATAAGAAGCACAAAAGCAACAGCATCAGAGGATTAATTAACTTATAGAAAGACAATAATAAGTGTGACTCATTTTTTTAATGGGATTTTATTATATGTTTACATAGAGTTGGCTCTCAACCTGTGCTATGATTTCAAGCAAGCAGTTAGACAATGCTCCACCAGTGATAAATCCAGCCAGGGGTTGGAGGAGTAAGAGAAAGGGACAGCATTTAGTCTGGTCAAGGCCACAAGCAAAAAGCCATGAGGCAAACTTGGTCATGGCTGGGCACACCTGGCAGGCCATTGCCTGGGCCGAGCCAGCCGGGGAAGCGCTCTCCGCTGAAGAGCAGGCAAATTGAGGCACCAGATGGAAAAATAACCCTAATGATCCAACTAGTACAAAGATTTTTTTTAAATGAAGAAAATATCCAGGCACATTTATTTGCAGCATCCCTCAAGCAACGTCCAAACTGCTGAGAGGAGAAAGCTCACAAATAGGGGGAAATCGGTTCAATCTTGTCAATGCTTCACACCCTGTCCCTAAGTGGTAGACCATCCCCAATCACTGGCTTGGACGTGGGGGGTTGGGGGGTGGCAGGGCTTAAAAATAAAGTGACGATTTGTCTGTCAGGACAGAAGTCCTTTCAACATGTCCAACTTCACACCCTGTTTCTGCATCTGTGCAAAATACACTAGCAAGATAGAAGGAAAAAGCCTTTCACCAGGACAACATTAATGAAAATCTATTTTATTGTATAAACATTTCTTTATTTCTTTATTTGATTCACTGTTTTTAATAGGTAATCATAGGTAACTTGCTTGGTGAATGGCCTAATTGGTTAATTTGAAATAATATGCTCAGCTGTGCTAATTTGTTCATTAAGCCCTGATATTAACCCAGGTTTGGAAGATGAGGTTTGATTTATGAGGTTTGATTGGCTATCAGTGCCTCCTGTAGGATTACTGGAAAGTATAAACACAACGTCTTAACTTTCACATGTGACAAGCTCGGAAAAATAACTTTTGAAGATAAATGTAACAGCATTTATTTGATTTCATGATGATTACACCAAGCAAGATATACAGAACTCCCAGGATCCCTCGCCTAACTTTCCATATAAATGTGCTTTTTTAATTTCCATATTGGACTATATAAGTGTGTATTTTTTATTATTGGATTTCACTGTTTTTTGGCCCTGGCTCAAAATGTCCAGCTAACATCATTTCACTAATCATATCAGCTGCTCCTGGGAAAGTGTGAACCAGTACTAGGCATGTGAAATCAGTCTATCATTCTAATTATATTATAACAGCAGACTGATTTCCATAAAAGGAGGGAAGAAGTGCTTCCAATCATTGTGTTCTTGTTAGCAATGGTTACCTCCAAAGAAAGACGTGCTGCCATCATCGCTTTGCATGAAAATGGTCTCACTTGCATGTGAAATTGCTGCAACGAATATTGCACCTGAAAGAACCATCAACCGGATTGTCAAGAACTTCAAGGAGAGAGGTTCAACAGCAGTGAAGAAGGCTTCAGGACGTCCCAGAGTGTCCAGCAAGCGCCAGGACTGTCTCCTCCTGAGGAGTCAGCTACGGAATCGTGTCACCACCAGTGCAGAGCTAGCTCAGTATTGGCAGCCGGTGGGTGTGAGTGCATCTGCACGCACAGTGAGGTGAACACTTTTGGACAACAGCCTGGTGTCAAGAGGGGCAGCAAAGAAGCCACTTCTCTCCAAGAAAAACATCAAGGACAGACTGAAATTATACAGGAAGTACAAGGATTGGACAGCAGAAGACTGGTGCAAAGCCCCCTTCTGACTGTTGGGGACATCTGGAAAATCGATTGTCCAGAGAAGAAAAGGTGAACGCTACCATGAGTCCTGTGTCGTGCCAACAGTGAAGCATCCTGAGACCATCCATGGTTGCTTTTCATCCAAGGGAGTGGGCTCTCTCAATTCTGCCTAAAAACACTCCCATGAATAAAGAATGGTATCAAAAGAGCAACTTCTCCCAATGATCCAGGAGCAATTTGGTGAGTATCCGTGCATTTTTCAGCATGATGGAGCACCATGTCACAAGGCAAGAGTGATAATGAAGTGGCTCAGAGATCATTACATTGAAATTTTGGATCCGTGGCCATGACCCTAACTCCCCAGATCTCAATCCCATAGAGAACCTGTGGTTAATCCTCAAAAGGCGAGTGGACAAGCAGAAGCCCACAAATTGTGATTAACTCCGAGCACTAATAAGGTAAGAATGGATCGACATCAGTCAGGATTTGGCCCAGAAGCTGATATCCAGCATGCCAGAACGAATTGCAGGGGTTATGAAGAACAAGGGACAACACTGTAAATGACTCTTTGCATATATTGAATGTTTTTGCCAAGAAAAGCCTTTGAAAGTTATGAAATGCTTATCATTGTTTTCCAGTATACCATAGAAACACATGAAAAAATAATCTACCAGTACTGAAGCAGCAAACAAAATTTATGTCACTGCCAATAGTTTTGGCCACGTCTGTACATAACTACAATTGTGTGACAGCTGCCATAGAGCGTTGTACATTGCAGGTCTAATGTAGGTTACATTGGCCTGGTGTCAATATGTAAGTAAATGATGGAATGTATCTGTGTGGTCACTAATTTAATAACTAATTTAAAAACTCCCTAGCAAAACATACAGTAAAAGCTGCTCAGCCTTGTCTTTCTGGGTCCCAAGTTTTTTTTTACACAGCAGCAGGGACCGGAATGCCATGCTAAAATATCTACACCACACAAATAGGTTTGCAGGTATGCTCTGTATCTTCCCTTTGATCACTCTAAGTCTCTAACTGGAGTAACCAGCTATTGATTTCATGTGGCCTTTTCTGCCCCGCCTAATATTTGGAAAATGTATGATTACCAATGTATACTATTCATGATTCATATGGTAAACACTGCGCTTCTGGTATTCTTAAAGAATGCTTGGTAAGACCTTGATCCCATCTCCACACCACAGTTCATTTGGCCCATGAGCTGCTGATCAATTTTTATGCACTGTACTAATAACCATAGTGTATGATGGCTACATTAACACAATCCTTGTACCAGCAGGAGACTCAAGTTTAGAATGTTAACCATTTTTTTTATTTCCAAAGATACATATTGGACAGAATTCTATTATAATATTCTATTATTCTATTATAATATTTTGGCATTCAGATGGAAATGACCAACTAATGATGCAGATGACCTTCTCAACCTGTTGATATATAGCTCCTATAAGGCCAGATACTTCACCCTAATCCCTAAGGATTTCTTTTTATTCTTCCAAAATCATGGTGTTTTCACCCTTTCATACTCATTGAGGTTGTTATAGTTATAGTTATAGTTATAGTATGTTATGATCTGTGCGCTCTTTGTGATCTTTGTAGTCTAAAAGATATTTAATATTATATTAATATTATTATAATATAATATAATTATTAATATAATGTTTATACTTTTGCATTCACTCTCCTCACTATGACCAATGATCTCATCTGGGATTTTTTTTATAGGCACTATTACAATCAATCTATCTACCAAACTGCATTGTAGTGTAAGGACCATGCATTACACCAGTCCAAACTACAATTCTTTCTCTAAGAACCAAGAAATTACATCAGCAGCCACCCAAGCCCCCAAGCTGCTGCTTTCAAATTCAAGCAAGCCATAAATCACACTTCAGTATAAAACCAGAAAATATAAATCTCTCATTCTCTTTCGCACAGCACACCAAGGCTGCACACTAGAAGAAACAAAACCTCTTCAGAAACTCCTAGGCCTTCAACACGTGGAAAACCCTGTACTATGGTTACTGCTAGGGCTTAGAAGTAATAGTAATTACCTTAAAAAGGACTCAACAAGTTAAATGCAGCTAAACCTAAAAGCAGGTATACATTTCATGAAGCAAGGAGAGCAACTTGTTCAGTATGTAGTGGTTGAAAAATATTTGCATATTTCTTTGACTTGTGGAATGTAGCATCCAAGACACAAGCGAATTCTTCCCATGACGTGGCCAGTGTCCAGAAGATGCCTTCAAAAAGTTCTCCAAATACTTGAACTGCGTATTCCTCAAATCTGAGCCCTGCTTCACTCCAAAAGAAAAGGAAATCCAGTTTTTTCTCCATGATGAAATGGTGGTCACTGGAAATCCTTTTGTTCATCGCAATGACAAAGTCAGACTTGCCAGGAACTGCAGCTTTTCAGTAACTCAGGATAATACATAAGGCTGTAAATCATCAGGGCAGGCATTGTAATATTTAGTTTAGAACTGTTTGAATTTAACGGTGAATGTATTTGAATGTCCTCAAATTGTTTTTTACTTAAAAAAGTAAACTGTAAGACATGCAAATACATTGCGGTGATCTGTGTGAAATCGCTGGACTCATTATAAGTTGATTTGGAAAACCATCCTATAATCTTAACTCAATCCATCCAATAAACCATCGAAAGCATTCAATGAATATGTCAATTATGCTGTGCTTCATTATGCTGTATGTCAGAGGTTCCCATCTCTGGTCCTGGGAGAAAAATCTGAATTATTTAAATTTTGAGTATAACAAGTGGATTAAATTGATTGAGGGATTCTTTGGAATAAAAAACCGGCACACATAAGGGGTCCCTTATGAAAAATACTACTATCAATAATTAGTATAATAATTATTTAAATATGCAAACTATTCCACAATGATCGGAAGTGTGACAATGGAACCACATCTATCTATATAATAGTCTATGAGCACCTAATAAGCTTGATATCAAATGAATTTCTCTCATGCAAGCCTTGTCATCCGCAGTGGTATGGAAAAAAAAACACCTTCTTACTTGACAGATGGCAGCCTAGTCCCACGTGGATGGACTGCTTTTTGTTTTGTATTGCAATTTGCGATGAAGAAGAAAACGCATTCATGTCAGTTTTCAACTTCAATATAACATGGACCATCTTTTTAAAAAGTCAATACCTCGATTATTACTTACCGTATGTCGGATGGTATAAAATACAAAAGTGCTTCAAAGGACAAATTAATCAAGGCAGTCACAGAATAGCAGTAGCTTGCCTTAAAACACTGTCATATGGTTATTGTGTGACAACATTGCATCATCGCTGGTGCATAACGTCTGATTCTTATTAGGAGTTCTCGTTATTTCATGTTTCTCAATTTATGTGAGCTTGCAGAATCAGTGACTTTCCTTTTCTTACCTTACTTGTTGTTGAAAATGACCCTACTCAGATATTTATTTGCTTCCCTGTCTATGAAAGGTTTTTTCCAAAACTACATCTGTTCTAATGTTCTGTTTTGAAGAGAGAACACCGCACAACGCTGATCCCGTGGTTGGTGAGTAGAATTTGCGTAGGATTTAAATTTCTGGTATTGGGAGGGATTTGTGTAATTAAGCATTTGATAACTGTTCTATATAAATAAAAATAAAATAGCTCTGCTAATGTCAAACAGAAACAAGTAATTTATGGAGATCACATACCCTATCGATGCACTTTGAGAAACAAAACCTGGCACAAAAATTTCCATTACCGTAAGGCATAATTCAATCATCAAACAGGATGACGCCGGTGTTATGCAGCATTCTCATTTCTTTTCAGCACATTAATCACTCTGAGTGTGGCTTCCATACACCACCTGTCACAGGAGTAGAGTGTCTGACCAGATAAGCTAAAGCAAGAATATTAACTTTGTAATGGATACTGTGAATGGCAGATGTTCGGCACATCAGAGGTGCACAGCATTTTCTGCAGAAAGCCTGCGACGCTAAGAGGCCTTGTCATTGTTTGAGACGCTATCAAATGGTGTATTAAAGTTTAGGCTTGATGCCTGTCTGAAGGTGCTCAGGCATTAACAAAATGGTTAGGTTATGGGTGGGCTGTGGCAGGGAACATACTAAACTTGCCTCTGCTTCAAACACATTTTTCCAGATATATAGATATATTTCATATTTATAAGTCTAAGCTTGGATGTTTGGTAGCTTTTTATTCTGAAAATGGCAAGCACTTTAACTTAATATGTTCTTCAAATTACTGGATCCAATTCAATTTTGTGGTTGACCTACCTGCAAAAATAAGATAAAAGCTTTGCAAATTCAATTAAAGACTAATAATGTTTATTTCTCAGGTTTATAATTTAAAAATTTGTCTCTTTCCCCACACATTCCTGCCGAAGACACAGGAAAAAAGCAGGTACAGTGTGACAATACTCCTTTGATATAATATAGACTAATCGTGATGGTCCCTCCACACAGCTACTAATCTTTAATAGGTAAATGATGGCCTATTTCCGAACCCTCAAATCTAGCTTTATTCATGCTGTAGTTATGGTAATTTCTGGTAAAGTGGATGCAATTGGATAATTACTCTCTCCCTTCCTCAACTTCGGACAGCACTGCGCCAAACTGATTCCACAGGACGCAAAAGTTTTAGTAAAGTTTAGTAATGTTTGTGGCAGAGCTGGGGCCTAAAGTAGCACCTTAGTAAATCCAACTTAACAACTTATGGCGATCTGCAGTGCACACTACTTGACAGTTCCTCCAGAGTTACAGTTCCAGCTAGCAGTGAATTTAACACAGCTGCGGTTTTCGGAAAACATGTACTTGCTTCAATAAAATATCCAGCTTGTTTAAGTGGATGAATGTAGAAATTATATTTGGGTAAAAGCATCTGCTAAGCAACAAAAATGGAATGTAAATTGTAAAAAAATAAAAATTAAACTTGAGGACTGGGTCAGTTCTACAAGTTGCTGCCTTCTCATAAACTTAACACCTATGTAATAATATATTTTATTATAGAACTTCTGTGCTAACTCTGACATTTTGAAACAGAAAATTACTTTCTAAAAATCTAAAATAAGTTATGTTTATGGTTTATGGCTTACTAAGCCACTTTTCAAGCCTCTAGGTAGCTACAAATGTATTCAAGGCTCCAAAAGGTTTTTGTGAAATCTAAAAGCTGGTGTACTGCATGTGGCAAAGTTCTTGGGGATAAATGACAGAATGTAAAAGCCTGCAATAAACAAGAAAATCAATCATTTCTGAAAATATAATTTAGGAAATACGCATTTCTATATTACACTATATATTTTAGAGCAATTTTAGAGACAAAATATGACTTTAGAGACATGAAATATATCTCATACCTCTGTTGAAAGTCTAGAAAATGTTGATTCTGGAAATGGCCATATTTTCCCAATAAAATAACTCAGAGGAATGCTTTAAACAAAAACTATTTATCATCAACTACAGAAACTTACCACACTACCACAGGGCACCCCCTGTTTCATATAAGGATGGCCATTTTGTTGTTTTCAACAATTTCCTATGCCCACATTTGCTTTGTTTGATTAAACTAGACTAATTCACTAGGTTGAATTTTACTTTTTACTTTTGTTTGTTTGAATTAATGTTGTCACCTCATAGAAATACATCCTTCGTGTAATGTAGCAATGGTTACTGGTGACTTATGGAGGAGGACTGGAGGACTTATAATTACATTAATTTTATTTAACACGGAGGCTTGAGTACAGCAAAACTTTTAGAAAACACAGGAGGAAGAAATTCCAAACTACGTGGGCTGCCGAAAGAGCTCCGGTGGCACAAGCAGGAGCTTGGATGGGTCACAGGAGGGTCTGCGTGATTACTTTAATATTACGTTCAATATTCATATTTCTAAGAAAGGGGTCAAAGTTAAATTAAATAAACAACCTTCCCACTTACTATTTACATTTTTTGTAAATAATCAGTTTATCAGTTTAGTCAGCTTCTAGCACAATTAGTTGGTTAATACGACGCAGGTAGGCACCCCATGTCATTGTCTGAACCTTGACCTAAACTTTGCCTGAGCAGTGTCAATGGAACCTAGCTTGGTACCTAACTTGGATCTATTGTGGAAGTTGGCTAATATAGGAGGAATATATATATAATACTTTAATAATCCAAGGAGGTATGGACTCCTGGGATTATTTGTAATTTCCTTACTCTATAATTTTGTAAAAACATCAGAAATGTGAATCTTTATTACATACTTTCTTTCTCAGACTCAAACGTCTCCATTAACGGATGTTTAGCTTGGGTTGTTACACACCACCTTTCTAAATTAAATTTCACCCTCTTAACATTTGCTTTTTATCTGGATTCACAAAAAGAGGATCTCTCAGCATTCAATAAAATTTAACCTTATTACAGGAGCTACTGTGTAGTGACATAGCAGTGAGTTTTTTCTCTATGTACTCTGTCGGGCTATTTTTGAACCTATCCCCACTAGGCTGGGTATGCACCAGTTTTTTCGTTATACCCCCAGAAAAAAATAAACACACACACACACACACACACACACACACACACACACCTCTGATGTATTACTGGCAGCTCTGAGGTGGTCTATCAGGTCCTATGAGAGCTCTGGTGTGCCGGAGAGGCATCATTTTGATGTAATTAAGGACTCCGTGTCAGCTGCCTGTTCCTGGGAAGCCCAGCTAATTAGAGAGGCAGCTCACAGCTCCTCAACTGTGAACGCTGTGTAAAACAAATAAGCAAACCTCCTAAGTAATTAAGACAAACCGATTACTTCTTTGGATTATTATCAACTTATCAACTTCACATCCATGGAGCATTTCTTTGTTGACCCAGCCGTTTCCCCCTGTGGGCTACCTACTGTGCCTCACATAAAATTTATTACCTTTTTTTTCTGGTCTCCCGAGCAGCTAAGAACATGGCTCCCCCCTGTCTCTACAATCAGAAATCTGACCCTAGGTCACCATAAACCTTGGTGTTCTGCCATGAGCTCCCAGAAAATAAAATGACTGCTTAGATATTAAATATGACTTAAAACCCACCTTCGGGATTCCACCTAGGCCCCCATACCCATCTGTGTCCCTCTAGTCAGACTCGGTCTATCTCAATTCAATCTATTATTATATTTCTTCCAATGTGAATACTCAATCACCTCCCTCGTGTGGTTGGTTTAAACAACCACTTCAGTTAGAGCAAAATCATTACAGCATTGCGTACCTGTGCTTTCTATTTTACTATTGTTCTACTGGTGAGGCTCATTGTTTGTTTGTTTTTTTGGGGGGGGGGGGGGCTGTATCCTGCCTTGATGGCCCTGCTAATCTGTAAGTACTAAATGAGCATTCTTATGTAAATAAAGACTGAATATGGACAGCATACTGACTCAGCCTTTACTTTGGAGCGGCCAATAAGCTGCCATGTGACTGTCAAGTCTGCCTCTCTCTATCTGATCCAGCCAAAACATCACAAGACAAAATCAAGTGCGATGGGGTTGCACTCACATTGGCTCTGTTCAGGGGCATTGACGCGAGTGCCCCAGAGCCGAGTCCCCGGGCTAATGGACGCGGATATCTGCCTCTGTGAGTCCTAAAGGAACAAGGCCCTCCTCTGCAGAAAACTGATCTGACGTTTCCTCACAGAATGTCACATCAGGCCCTGGGAAGTTTGATGGAGAACAGAGGGGTGGTATTAGGAGATGCCCTGATGTGCCTGCTGGTGTTGCTTTTAAAAAGACAACGCATTTCATTGGCCATAACTACTTCAAGAGGGAATAATAGAGAGAGGTGGAACATCATTGTCTCTCAGCCGGTTTGCCATTCTGTTGCCATACAGTTTCCATTCCAAAGTGGC
>JAOYSI010063222.1:25460-58615 GCA_025775065.1 Hiodon alosoides | reverse complement strand
TCAGTGTATAACCTGTGTCAGGAGCGTTTAATCATGTTGGTTTCAGTTGTGTTCAGTGTATAACCTGTGTCAGGAGCGTTTAATCATGTTGGTTTCAGTTGTGTTCAGTGTATAATGTGTCAGGAGCGTTTAATCATGTTGGTTTCAGTTGTGTTCAGTGTATAATGTGTCAGGAGCGTTACAGGAGCGTTACAGGAACGTCTGCTTTGGTGATGGTAGAGCTATGCCCTGAAGTGGGCACTCTGCACTGGCGAGCTGAGATGTGGCCAGGCTGATGCTGAAGTTTTTATAGCGCACATAACATCTAATATGTACACACAACAACACAGGACCAAGCTTAAAATCCAGCACAGAGAACACACAACAACACAGGACCAAGCTTAAAATCCAGCACAGAGAACACACAACAACACAGGACCAAGCTTAAAATCCAGCACAGAGAACACACAACAACACAGGACCAAGCTTAAAATCCAGCACAGAGAACACACAACAACAACTGGCCCAGGGCACCGGCTAGAGACCACAAGTGCCACCTTTTAAACACTCCACCTAGTGGTAATCATGCCTGTGTGATTTAAAATTGACATGTTGTACTATACTACACGGCCAAAAATATGAGAACACCTGTTCAACAAAACATCTCATTCCAAAATCTTGGATACCTTCGGTTTCAGCAAACACAGGACAGTCCAACTTTATCTTTTCACACACAACACAGCAGTATTTGTATTTTTTAAGCCTTCATGTGCAGTCACCTTCCACAACAAAAAGAACCCAGTTCTGACTCAATAGAAGCACTCTCCTTTGGGCACATTAAAACTTTATTGGAAAGAACAAAACCAACCGTACATTGAAGCAGGGGGTGACCTGTAACACTTAAGTTTAAAGATAATCTGTGCAGGGGTTGATGATAAATTTTTAATTTGAAGCAGTGAGTTAGATAAGTGATTTCCAAGCAATCCCGGGGGCATTCCTGCAATGCCGTCTTAGACATTAAATGAATAACAGTATTGGGAAATGATTGCTATTTCCCAAATCAACATTTTCTAATCTTTCCTTTGAGTTATAATACGTAATGTTTTGTCTGTAACGGCTCTCAAGTATATTGTGCAATATATTTATATTAGAAATATTTCAAATATGCATAATTTGTTATTACTTTTTGCAATTTATCGGTTGGAACTTTTAGCAGTTTTTGGCCGTAAAGACTGTGAAAGGAAAACATTTAAATGGAATACACCAGCTGATACCTAAAATGAATGGGTAAAATATATCAAATTAATCTTTTCTTTTTTTTGTCCTGGGCTTGACTTTGGAAGACCGCACAAAGAGAGTTCGTTCCTGCACCAAACGTTTTGGACATGTTTGGTGAAGGCCTGTTTTTATTCGTTTTTTTTAAATTTTCGCTGCAATAAATAAAAACCCACCATGGCATGTAAGGTCCAGCCAACATTTGAGAAGACAAACAGAGTGACCCAAAAGTTGGGAGCTGTTTCATATGTTAAAGCTATTGTTTTTCTCTCTACACTGATCGAAGGTCCATGACTCTTAATGATTTATAATCTCCCTGAGGCTGGTGTGCAGGAGCAAGTCACGAGTGAACAAAGCCGTCACCCCCCCCCCATCCCGTCCCGTCTCTCAACACTGTTGTCTTTTTGTTGTCGCCTAAGCAGTAACTCTGACGAAGTGATTAAACTGTATTTCTTAGGGGAACGCGGCCCTGAAAAAAGCCTGCTGCTAGTGCCGGTGATGGAATCCTATGGGGGAAACGCTACGCTCCGATGTTTTTGGCGAATTTAAGGATTCGAAAAGGTCTGGGGACGTATCCCTCATAAATGTCAAGGGTCCACTATATTCGAACATTTTGTTTCACACAGTAAAAGGCGGTGTGTGCTCATAACCCTCCCCCTGCATTGGCAGTGATGGACCCAGGTTATGGGTCCTGTAATATTGTCGTCATGTACCCCATCCGTGTGAAGCTGTTGATGTGTTCTCCAGAAACATGACAGAAAGCCAAATCACAGAGTTCCTGCTACAGCGTGACGACACAGAAAGGGGGAAACTGAGTCTGATCAAAACTCCCACGCAGGGTTCGATAAGTGTCAGCGCTGGGATCATCATACGTGTGCTCAGGTCTAGGACAACAGCGGGTCCGTGTGATATTTAAAAAAAAGGGGTAGGACGAGAGGTGTGCGAATCAAAATTAAATGAGGTCAATAAAGGCGTCTTTAAAGACTTTTGTAGAATGCATAATAAAAGTGGTTATAATGTTTCTACATCTGTTTTCACTTAGCTGAAACACTCTACCAAAACTCATTCCATTATAGAACAATTTTGCCCAATACAGTCCTGCATTTAATTGACCAAGATTTAATAGCAGGCAACTCTCAGAGGTGTACTCACGATAACAAGGCTTGGCGCAGAGACTCGAAGAGTTGAGGAAAGTTCCTGCTTGGCTCGGATTATCTTGGTATAAAGAAGAAGGCTTCTATCCACCAGTCCTGGCTGTTTGTCTTCTGCAACTGTACAGCTGAGATGAATGTACGGAAATCTACACCTTACATATCTATGAATAGATGTATAACATCTGTATGATACCGAAAACTACATCCAGCCTGGGATCGTCTCATGAGCTGCTGAGAACATCTGGATGATGTAACTGCTGAGAACACCTGGATGCCGAACCAGGGAGAGCTACATTAAGGTGGAAGCTGATCTCGTTTCCTAATTAGATGTTCTTCATGGTCTGGCTGCTACCGCCGGTATCGCGCCAACAGCCGAAGTTGGTGTTGCGGTAAAACAATTAAACCGATGTTTTAACATAATCGCTTTTTTTTTTGAACTCCTGTTTCTAGTCAAACAAATAAATATTATTCACGTGCCCCACAAATGTGTTCTGTCACCAAATTAACTTCTGATCATTAGTCAGTCTCGTTCCAGCAACACCATTGTGGCACACAGCTTGCAGGATTTAATCTCCCTCACAAAGAGTACACAAGCAACAATCCCATTATGTTTTTTCATAGAAGCGTATTTCAAAACCATCACCTCTCTAAAATCAGAATAGTATTGTTTTAAATAAAATTAAATCTGATTAATTTACTTTATTAAAAAAACTCACAGTAGCCTGTGTTTCACTAGGGGACCAATTTATAGACAAAAACTCATAAGCAGATGCAGTGATGATGATGATGTCATCAGCTTTATTTCCCTTCTTTATAATTACTAGACCAATCAGGTGCCTGTTAAATAAAGGGTGCCTTGCCAGTTCCACCATGGAAGAGACAAGATCACAACATGTTAGAAGATTCCACTCTAAATAAGTGATCTTTATCGTTATTATCTGTTCAGTAGGAACAAATTGGTGATTTAAGTCTGCAAATTCCCTTAGGTGGGGCGGATTTTGAAGGAATATCTGTTTTAATGCTTAGGAAAGTTTTTATTGTACCATGAAACACAAGGGAGACGTTTGCCCTCATATTCGACTCATGACACCAACCCCCGAGCAGAGATGGCCCCATCTGTCCCTTAAGTTGCAAAGCAAACCTCAATCTTCACCACTTTGGCATGCTCCGTATTCTCAATACGCTCTGGAGATACGTCCCTGAGAGTGGATTATGACGTTATTTATTATGAAAGTCCGGACGTGTGTATGTCATGGGAATCCTTGTTTCAAAGCACAGAGGGCAAAGTGGTTCATCTTGTCCAAATTAGCGGAGCAGCATATTTATCCCGCCGTCTTTTCGCCATTCTCCCTGGAACTGCGTTTGCAGACGCATCTGCCTCTTGGCTCTAGGGTTGTCCGGTCGCCAGAGTGATGTCATTGCAGTGACATAGCTCCTGTGGTCCCCTGATGACATCACTGCCCCGTGTCTGTCAACTCAGCTTGGCCTGAGCGGAGGAAGCAGCTGAGTTCCATTAGAACTGAGCTGTCCGCATACAAAACACCCTGTCCCCACACCATATACGCTGTCCGCATACAAAACACCCTGCATTAAACTCCTTTTCCACTGTCCCCACACCATATACGCTGTTCGCATACGAAACGCCCTGCATTAAACTCCTTTTCCACTGTCCCCACACCATATACGCTGTCCGCATACAAAACACACTGCATTGAACTCCTTCTCCACTGTCCCCACACCATATACGCTGTCCGCATATAAAACACACTGCATTGAACCCCCCCTACAAAGTGTAAGGTCAGCTCCCCACACACAAGGAAAACTAACGTTTTGAACAGCACAGACTTTACATCATTGCCATATTCAAAAATAAACATTAATATGATATCGTAACACCAGCCATTGTAAAACAGACACAGGTCCAGGAATTTAACCCAGGCTAGCCAAAAAGCCCAAACTTGAGTTGCTGTGACAGCACAGACCAAAGGAGACAAACTAAACAGCAATGCCAAGTTACAGAAGTAAGCCACCTTGCAGTAAGCTGCAGTCACGGAGGTGAGAACCGCACCAGCTTTTACAATTAATTATAATTCGCCCAAGTCATAGTATGTAGTGGGCGTCCTTATTGTCCCTGTTGTTTTAGCAAGCTGGTTTTGGAGGATCTGCACCTCGCAAAGTCAACGGAAATCATCATCAATATGTGTGGGAAGAGCAAACATTTGGTATAGGAATACTCAGTGGTAGAGTGGGCTACTTGTGATGTGAGTACTCGGCAGGTGAACGGGGTAACCAGCTTCACCTGTGCACGGCTGCAGCCAGGTGCTTGGTGGTGGCGGAGGTGTTGTTTCGTAAGCAGTGTGCAGAAAGGGGGATGGAGCTGACTGGCGGGGTTACGGTTTACCGCAGTCTATTCACAAACGAGATTAGGTGAGCGTTTCTCTTTTTCTTTGCATTTGCCAGAGCGTTCTGGAAGTTTGCCTGCCGGAAGTGGGCTCAGCAGCAATACTCAACCTGAAGAGAGCAGAGTGACCTGTGTGAAGACGGTGGTAGGACAGACAAGCAGAACAGAATGGGAACTTATCTGGGGGTCTGACCCGCAAGTGCTGACTCCGCCTTCCATTGTGGTGTGGATGTGTGGGCTCCTGAAAACCAGCTTGCACACTCAAGACTTAGCTGTTAGCAGGACTGTGCCATATCGGAGACACAGTGAGGATCAGAATCCAGCCAACTGACCAGAAGGACCACCAGAGGAAAGAAAGAACTTTGCAGACAGGTTTTTTAAATTATGATTGGGCCTGAAAAACCCCTCTGCCCGATTCACCACCACTATTTCCCTCGTTTTGTCATATCTATTTACTGCTCCTGTTTTTAAAAAAGGGGTTATAGGTCAACCAAACTGCCGTCAGAGCAGCCCAAATGGAAGAGAAGTTTCCAGCCCTGCTGCAGGTACACAAGAACAAAATGTCCGCATGGGCTAGGCCCTTCCCTTGGGTCCGACGGCGGACCCAACAGGTCTCCATGTGGACGCGCCTACGCAAATGGTAGCCCGGTTCAGTTTCTGAACGTGTGAGCGCGACAGCCCCTCGAGAATCCACGGGGACGTTTAGCAGAAGCGGCCAATGATCAGGAACCAAATGGGAAGAGAGACAAGATCACCGGGCGAGAGACCTTCCTCCACGGCCTGGAGAAAGGCCGTCGGTCCCGAAGATTTGGTGACAAGACTGTGGAAAGCTGGCCCAATGCTGCACCGTGTTCCGGATCTACCTAAACCTTGATCCAAGGACTGCGACTGACAGCTGACGCGGGGGCAGCCAGTGCTGCCAGAGAGCCAAGGCAGGGGCTGGCGATGACGTTGTCAGTGCTGCAGTGGCTACAGACTCCTGGGCAGAGCAGCTCGTTTCCTTTTCTGGGTGGAGGCGGAGATTAGGTCTGATGGCGATAAAGGGGCGGTGGCCGGAAAAAAGGGGAGGGGCTGCAAACACAACATTCGTGCTGCGTTTATGCGAGGTTGAGAGGACAGGTCTGTCAGTGCACAGCTTCATGCCATTTTACCCATGTCAATCTTTATTTTTTTACCTTTTTTAACCCTAGCCTTACGCCAGGGATGGCGTATCTGACGGTGATCACTCGGAAGGCAGCACGAAATGAAATATCCACAGCTTTAAGCTTCAGGCCTTGACAGAGGCAGCTCATCTGCTCTTATTGACGTTTGTAATTGAGTGTCACCTGCGCAGAAGTGGGATTTGATTCCATGTGTTAGTAACCTCTTAGACCAAGAGCATGTGTGCTGAGGACAGTCATAGCCCTGTGGTGCTGAAAGATTTCAAATTTAGAATGTTTTGAAAAATAGAGAATTGTTCTGCTACAATTTTGTCATATATTTTTTAAAGAAAAAAAAAATGAGTCTGCTACTTTTATTTAAACTCTTTTATTCAAAATGGGCTTCATGACAAGATTTAGGTACAAAACCTGAAGCCTCATCACTGGAATGAGTTTGGCCGGTTAGATTGGAATCCGATTCAACTGTCAGAAAGATGATCTAATGATGGATGATATAATAAGTTCAGTTAATTTGTTCAGTCCATTGGAGAAAATAGTTTATGAGTAATGCTGTTACTGAGAATTTCGACCATCTTGTTGGGTAGGCACAGTGAGCAAAGACTAGTTATTTCATTTCTAATCAAATCAAAATGAAAAACATCGTAAAATCACCGCTGCAGTCTCAGGATATTTGTGTTACCATATTATATTATTACATTTTATTATTATTATTAAATATTACTGAAACTGTAAGGAACTTAAAGATCCCAGCAACTTGGATGATTTTTGGAAGGTTCAGGAGGAAGCATGGAATTTCATTTAGCGAGCCGAAAATGATTTACTGCTCGTCTTAACATCGATTACTGATAAAGTTTTTTACTGTCATTTTGAAACGAGTCCAGATGGGCTTCCATGATTGCCTGGAAATACGACCTGAAAGCGAGTCAACAATGCGGTGGACAATCGATTAGTTGAACCATTTCTTCTGCGTTCACAGGATGTCAACAGCTGGCCCCTGGCCACAATGGTATGTCTCTACAAGCATATTATTTTCCAATTAGACGTTGTCTGCAGGCAAATTAAGATACTGGAAACAAACGCAGCCACATGGGTTTGACAAGGCCATGACCATTTCAAAACAAGGAAGATGCTTGCATTGCAAAAACCATGCGAGAGTCACTTCTCCAGCACTGCAGGAGTCCCACCTAAACCAGGGGTGCCAAAGTCATGGCCTGCGTGTCAAAATTGGCCTTTAGTTTGGCCCGCCAGTGGTGTGCAAAATGACGAGAAAAAGTTTGAAAAGAATTTCTGTGCAAAATGATTCAAATGCCCAGATTTTCATAGCTAATGCCCTATACTGAATGCATACTTAAAAACACAATTTATGTGTAAACTGATTCAAATGCCCAGATATTCATGGCTAATTTATGTGTAAACTGATTCAAATGCCCAGATATTCATGGCTAATTTATGTGTATGTTAGCCTTGCCACATTGCAGTCTTTACACAGTCTTGGTTTGGCCCGCTTAAAGCATGCATCAGCGGAACAGTAATTACCCAGCTTTGCATTTCTCAATTAGAAGCCGGGCTCACTGGTGAAAAGACTTAGTCCCACTGGGGAACCCCGATGAAATGGGGGGAAAATCTGATAATACAGTTAGTTCAGAGAGGATAAGATAGGAATCAGTAAGGGATTGTAGGTTTTCATTCTAATAACATGAAATAACACCTTGAAGTCTTGAAGACTTAGGTCTAGAATTTTTTTTTATATGGCAAAGCCAAGATGTAGGGAGAACACCTGGATTCAGAAAGTACAGTGTTTTTGTGCGGTGCACATGGCTGTCATCTAGACTAAGGCATGCAATGCTGAACGGAACACCCCCCAATGTTATTGTTATTTATGATATTTTGCAAATCAGAGTGCACAAGAGCGAGCACTTTCTCTAACGTGTTTTTTGAAGGGGGGACGAAAGTGTTTGCAGACTCTTTGGCAAAGCAAAAAAAAAAAAAATTTTAAATAAAAAAAACTCGGCAAAATAGAAATGCTAAATCTTATGGCAACACAAACCAATATGATGAAACGTTTTTTAAATGCACACATACGTCAAAGCTTTTTCAGTTCTTCCTGTAAGTTGCTATAACAATCACTCCCCATCTGGTGAGGGAGTCATGTTCGCCTTAAAAACAGGTGAGCTCATGAGAAAAGCCAAAAGGTTTCTGCTCGGTTCACTGTGAGCTCTGGCGCGTCTTCCTGGTGCTGGCGGGGGTTTCTAAACTATTTAGAGGTTTCCAATCCTGGTTGGGCTGCTGACATCATGTGGCTTTGGGTCTGCCAATGCGTTGTACCATGCTCTCATTTCATCCAGCATGTGGGAACGCTACCCCCTGCTCTCCGGTGCTGTGAGTTTTCTTCTTGACGTCCGAGCTGTTGATTAGAACAGTCTGCCTTGTCTGGGGCCTCTGACAACTCGGGAGGGGTGGGGATAGAGCATTTGGACAGAGCTGTGAAGTGGCTTCTCCTGCCCATTTTTCAGCCTATCTCTGTCCGGGTCTGCGTCACGTGACCAGGAAGCGTGGCTCTTGCCCATTCCCACTCCTGGATGAAGGGAAACATTGTAATTGGAAGTGGGACGGCTTTCCAGCGCGTTGCGTCACAAGTTAAAAATAACTGCCATATTTAAGCTGCTGCGGAATCCCAGAGCAGACACAGTTGGGCCAGCCGGCGGGCCCTGCAGGAACCCCCCCCCCACTGCCGGGTGCTGACGTAATGAGGCCGAGGTGACGCAGACTGCCAGGGCGCCTGGCGGGACGGGCCAGGGAGTCTGCAGACAATTTCACTCCCCATGCCAAAGCAGATTGCATCTCCAAGCCAAGTTCAGATCCACTTCTTTTAGGTCTAACTTACCTGCCTCTCGTGCTATTCAACTTAATTCATCTTGCATGCATTTTATTAAATATCTAAAACAATGGAGTGACTTATATGAAACTCAAAGACAAACGCACATTTATATCTGTTTTTCCTATTTGTACAATATCCCGAACCAACAAGCTTATTCCAAATTTTTTTTCCGAGTTTATTAAACAAGTTATTATGTGCATCAGAAATATTTACAGAATACAACAACAATAAAGTAAAGAGAAATACTGTAGCTATGACGATCAAGTAGACCACAAAAGGTAAATGCTTCATTTTCAGATTTATTAACGGAACAACACTTCAAGTTACCGCGCGGGCCAGGCTTCAGAAAGACATTAGCATGAAAGTAATAACAGTAACCCTAAAGTAATAACAGGATAACTACATGTAATTCAACACGGTTTAAGTGGGCTATAGGCTACAAAGTTCTGCAGGCTGGAGCTTGCAGATCAATTCAACTAAAATGAGCAGCCCATGTCGTAGGCTACAGTTTCAGTATACGAGCCTTCATAGACAGCTTGTTATTCAGTATTATTTGCTAAGAACACAGCGAAAAAGCACTGATTTCGGCTATATTGCGCTACAAATAGGGTTGCCAACCATCCTGGTTTCCTGGGCGACTGTTTCAGATATTTTCCAGGAGAGGACATTTTTAAAAATGTTTATGGAGTTATTGAATTACAAAGGTTAAAGATGGTTGTTAGTTATTCAATGTTTGTGCATTTATCTTGTTTGTGCAATCTTCTCGATTTCAACTCGATGGTCGATGGTGCTTTGAACTTCGTACACATAAAGCAGACTCCGTGGTCATACCTAAAAAAAAAAAAAAAAAAATGTCTCCTAGGTCTAATTCAGAATCAGGTCTTCTCATGAAACAAAGTCTGACTGGCGCACAATTTAGACCAAGGCCGCTTTGTATAGAAAATGTTTGTTACACGCATATGAATTTAAATTATTCTTATTTGTACATGTTGACTACATTGCCATGACAGCCAATCTAATACATTGTGAGAGAATAGCGACAGAAAGCTAAATAATATCATTTTGCAAAACAGCTGAGCAAGTAACAGACCAAAACTATTGTTTCAATCACATGTGGAGGTTATACAACTGCGCTTATACGTGTGGGTTCATCCTTAACTTCCAAGTCGTTTGGACCCAATATCATCATCTAATATAATATTATCTAATATAATATCTAATATAATCATCATCTGTAATCATCATCTTGTTCGTTTGTAGCACAGCGTTAAAACGATACTTTTCTGTTAATCAGTGTCACCATAATATTTTAAGTTTAACTACAACGCATTTAATGACCTCCACTCTCACAGCAGAGGCACTGGTTAACCTATCATATTGGAGAATATTTTGACAAGACTAGATTTCGTATAAATTGCAAATTTAGAGAATGTATCAATGTATATATATATATATATATATATATATATATATATGAAAGTAAGTTACACTCATCTCATACTCACAGCTGGAATACTACAACTTTAGGAAGTTTCACATCATGTTCGATATGGATGGATGTCCATGTACTATAGCAGAGAGGCCCTTTCATATCTGGTCTAGTATGGACCAATGGATACATATTCCCCTATTTAAAATATATATATACATATATAATTTCAGTCAAATCCAGTCCTGGAGCCCCTGCAGATCTTAGCTACTGACATGTTCACACCTAAGGCAGCAGATGAGAATATTACCTCCTGGTCAGATGCCTCCTGAGTGGTCCGGTCGATAAAGTCCTGTGATTGAGCTTTGAACCCGGATCACGTCTGACGGTGACCAGGGGTCCAGAGTGGAGGCGCAGAGTTGGCCAAACTGCCAAGACTGTAGCGTTTCTCCCGCCTTCCTGCTAAACAGCGACTCCCGTCAGCTTCCCGGGCTTCCAAGGGTTCTTAGCGACGTCGGGAGGCATGTCCAATCGACAGTGCGCTTCTTATACAGGCAGCGTGGTCTGCAGAGGGTGGGGCAGAAGTCCAGTCTGTCTCTGCATCCTCAGTGTGTGCAGGGCAAGTAGACAAGACATATTGACACAACTTTTGACTCCAAAGCGGATTCAGCAATTCTAAAAGTATAGCAATGAAATATAAAATACCTCAATTAATCAAACATGCGACCCAATACAATGAAAACTGTTCCACTTTGCAGACCTCAAGGACTAGGTGCCCTCAAAGGTCATTTCCAACTCTGTATGGAGACTAAACCAATTTGACTCCTATTTTCATTGTATGTCCAATTAGGATATTTTATATGCATATGTATATGGAACAGAAAATCAGTGCTTGCACAGTTGAGAATACTAGCTGCTTTGTTCGTTGTAATTGTGTGGCCTAACATACGTCAATAGCAGATCAACCCATGATCACTCAAGTATGTAAGCTGCCAAATGGATACTCAGGTCGACAGTCAGTAGAAAAGTCCTTTCACAGCAAAAGTCACCTCAATAACATGCAAAAGGTTATTTATAACATTTATTTAAAAAAACATCAGTAACGTAGATAAAGGAGCGATAATTAAATATTTTGGCTGTTTACCAGGGGTCATTACGTTGGAAACGCTATTATAATACTACCGTTTGCATACGTTTGAAATTTAAAATGGTATGCATTTCATGGTTCATTAGTGACACGGATTTGGAAGTTGCAACATAAATGTCCAACTTTATTACACAATTAAAGACACGTCATGGCCTGCATCAGAAACTATTCTGTCTCTGTACCTATCTACGTCCACCTTTTCGGGAAGTTTACTCCGCTAAATCTGGTTCTTTCAAGTTAAGAATAAAAGACGAACACCACGGCGCATACATAGAGGGCCTCTTGTTGCTATCGCTCTGTTTTGATACAAACAGTAATTTGAGACGTCGGTTTTTTTAAATTCTGCAAACCAGCAGCCAAGGCGCTCTGTCGTCACTACTGTTCGGCCTAATAATGCTTGTAGTTAGTGTTTTCCCGTTGCCGGGAGACAAGGAAGACTGTAAGGAAGGCGTGTCTAGACACTGATCTAAGAAATATGGGAAACCCTCCTCACGCTTTCTGTCACTAGAGTCTCAGTCAGACAGGCAAGGTCGGTCTCTCCATGGCGGTGGCGTTACCAGCATGTGGAGGGAATCCCTTGCTCTCACGTTTCCACTGATCCATTTTCATCTCAGTCCAACAACTACTTCGCTGTTCCGAAAGACATGGCACGGACGTAACATCGACTCCAATACGGCCTGACAAGACTGGAAAACAGCTCGTTATCTACTACTTGCGTCCTGTCTTCTGAAGAACGTATACAATTTATTAAAGGAAAAACAAAACAATAATAAATTTAAAAAAAAACGTTCATGGACGAGGTGTGTTTTTTTCCTCCAGTTAGCGAGCTTGCTAATCATTTTGTTTGTTTTGGCTAGCTAGCTATCTTTAGCTCTTTTTCATCAGCTCCTGGCCTCAGTCTGATACGTTAAATTTTTTGGATATACAAATCCAGACACGGATTGTCATTAGCTTGGGTGCAGCCACAGAGTGACTTTGATATGGCCTTAAGTGCAATGCTTTTGCCGTCTATATCTACCTTTGCTAGCGGCACCGGTGTCAAGGATAAACCAATTGGAACTGGCACAGTAGTTAACTCGGTAAGAATACCAAGGCGACATTGTATCTTCTAACCTTATCTAGAGCCTGGTTTAGAGATTTTCCTCGTCTTTGTAATGATAACTAGATATGTTGTAGGTATGTTGTCGAAGGGTTATACTCTTTTCCGTTCTCTGAGTATCCCTTTAATCGGACAGGGTTCATGTCATTCTTAAAGCGTTACAGGATCCGTGTACACTGCCGCACTAGAAACCAGCAAGGGCGTGGACTACATTTTTACTGCTACTTACAGGCTATTTAATTTAGCAGTAGTTTATTTTTTGCGGTTGTTTTCGGGGCAGTGAGCTACAGATCTTTTATATTTAGGTGGCTGCCTTTGCTGTTGCTTCATAGAGAAATTGTCTTTTTGAGCGCAGTTTTATTGCTTTTTTGTCAGGCGGTGTTCCTATCTGTAGAGTAGCTGTCGGTCACAATAGACGCTTTGTGAGATGAAAACTACTGTTTTGTGTTTTTGCGGTTCATTAGCATTTCTTAGCGTGCTGGAAATTAAATTAAGTCCTTATTGGTATGTGCTCTAGATGTATTAAACAATTACTTACCAACGGCTAAAAAACAACAAAAGTAAACGTAAATAGCTGTACAAGTGACGCAGTATAAGATTCGGCATGCACACAATTAAAGTAATTGTTATGCCAAAAGGGCAATGGTAAACGAAATCAGAAATTAAAGGGCAACATTGAATTCAAGCGTTTTAATTGGTGTTCTGTAATGTGCTGCTATCTCCCTTGCCTCATCTGTGACATTTCCTGGTTCCCTCCTTCTTTCAGAGATGGAAAGAAGAGCTGTCCCACCTGAGAAGACCCTGTGTGTCTGTGAGCGGTGGCTGCCCAGACAAATACTTCACCACTGCAGTAGCCAAGAAGGAGTCAGAGGAGCTTGACCTGCTCGATTATGATTTTATCCTGTCTAACACCATGCAGCAGCAGCAGCAGCAGCAGACCCAGCAGACCCAGCAGCAGGACGCCCCAGTCGGATCCTCCCGGAATCGGCAGCCTTCTCCACCGTCTTTCCCCTACCATGCCCACCACGGCCCTGCCGGCGACGGCCTCTACGCCATCCCAAACATGGATGACGTGTCCCCGTCCGGCGGCTTCGTGGCGGAGCTGATGAGGCCAGACCTGGACCCTGCCTATCTGCAGCCCGCCAGCCTGCAGGGGAAGTTCGTTGTGAAGGCTGCCGTGGACGTTGCCGACGGCAACCACGGCATCAGCAAGCACGGCCTCGCCGTGGACCCCTCGGCGCCCTTCATCTGTCACAGGATCAAGCAGGAGAGCCCGGGCGCTTGCGCCGCGTCTGTGCCGATGGATGTCCACGCTGGAGGGAACGGGCGCCCCGGGAGTAACCAACGAACCCTCCTGGACCCGCTTGGCTTCTCTTCAGGGCAGCCGGTGGCCGTCAGAGAACACCACCCTTCCGCTGTCGCTGCCGGCCACCCGCCACTGCCCGGTCTCCCGTGCTACCATCCTCCAGGTAGCTACCCCCCTTACCAGCAGCCGGCGTCCAGCGCTTACCAAGGTCAGCCCTCCCTGGCGGAGCACTTCGAACACACTGAGGCGACGCTCGTACCTCCCTCTCCACCCTTGGAGCTCTTGCCCCCCGGCAGTGGCTCACCCGACGACCCCAAGCCCAAACGGGGGCGTCGCTCCTGGCCCAGGAAAAGGATAGCCACCCATACGTGCGACTACACGGGCTGTGGCAAAACCTACACCAAGAGCTCCCACCTCAAAGCACATCACAGAACACACACAGGTGAGCTTCTCCGAATGGGAGGTGCCCTAAAATCTCCTTCTGGTCGTCTTCATCCTCGTGGGTTGTTACTTATTACGACAATACTGAATCATTTTACATTACACACTTCTCACTTTGCAGAATTCAGTTCAGTACGTACATTATAAAGTCATCTCATTTAGCCTGTTGTGGTACATTTTTAAGGTTGTCAATAAGCGGAAGGACATTTCAAAGTTTTAAAACTGTGTGTGTATGAATTTTATATGCCATTGAAATTAATCATAAATCAACCGAAACTTGCTCACAGAATCCAGAGCATGACAGATTTTGACTTTTTATTGGAAATAATTGGAATGCTTCTTTTTCTTATCTTACATTAATTAATTAGTTTGCATTGATAATGACACATGATAATAGTAAAGGATTTAAAAGACAGGCCTGCTTCAGGCTTCATTTTAGGGAGAGCACAGAAAAGAATGTGTCTTCTTATATCCATTGGGTCCTATTCTCCCACTAAGTAGGATGGCCGTTTTCTTGCCAACAGTGAATGTCTGTTCTGTGTCATTACTGTAACAGGCGCACCAGTGCCAGAAGTTACTATTCGCGTAGCAAGTTGATGTTGCGTGGTGCTTAATAGAAAATCTGACATGATGGAGAACAGAACGTAGTGATTATAGAGTTATCTGCATTCTCTTGAGTGAGACGTTTAACCCATTGTTTTTTTTCCCTCCTTGGTGGCCGTTCTCCAGGAGAGAAACCTTATCACTGTGACTGGGAGGGATGTGGTTGGAAGTTTGCCCGCTCTGATGAGCTGACTCGACATTACAGGAAACACACCGGCCTTCGCCCTTTCCAGTGTCAGAAATGTGACCGGGCTTTCTCACGGTCTGACCACCTGGCCCTTCACATGAAACGTCATCTATGAGACCAGAGATGGCGTGGAGGAGGCAATGTTAACCAAACCTTCAGCCGTTTGTGACAACACACGTACCGCCCGCACGCACGCACGCACGCACGCACGCACGCACAACACACACTGCCTGATCCACACCGACAAGCTGTGTTATCCACGGCCTAAAGCTCCACGGAGCGTAAGGATCTGACGGACTATGGCGTAGTCTTCCACTGAACTGAGGGATCGCTCACGATTTCTTAGGTGTCCGGCACTGCATTGGCAATATCTCAATAACCCCCGCCGCCCCAGCCCCGCCCCGGAATGAACTGGAACTTTCTTCTCATTGACAAGACTTGGAAAACCAAGTGCCAAAGCATGACTGGAAATAAATGGTAAATCAGGGACAACGTGTGAGGGGAAGAGACGATTAATTAATTAAGAAAAGCAGCCTTTGACAAGCCACATTCCATTTGCCTTTCCAGGAACACGCTAATCAATTTTCTATTAGACATATATTTTTATAACGTTTTCTCAAGTTGTTATTTTTATACAAGCATTTTTATATAACGGGTGCAAATTTAACTTATAGTTTATCTGATAGTCTTACGCGATGTAAATGTATTTAAAAGTTTGAAAGGAAAAAGGAACAAAAATTTTTTTCATTATTTTACAGTGCCACTCTTTTCCCTTTGAAATCTTTTATTTTCCTCTGAATGGTGGAGTCTCCACGACACTGTGGTGGTTAAGTGCAATAACCTGAAGACATAGGCTATTCATTATATGAAGCACTTACCAAAAATAACTCTGAACAACCTTTCTGTTTATAGTCCAGTCATATAATAATATAATGTTGACATTATGTTTAGATTTGTACATTTGAAAAAATAAAAATTTGAAAAGGGGGGCGTTTGATGTGTTCTTTGAAACATTCCAATTATGTTTTATTTGTTATTTTTTACTTACCTCATTGTTTAAAATTCCAAATACCCGTTCATGTTTATTACTGTACTCCCAACCAAGGGGTTTAACTTCTTAATAAAACATTCACATCAATCGTGGTACGTTTGATAATAATTTGGGTACAATACGTATTGTTTTAACATTTGATTTACACAGTAAAGCTGCAATTAGGCAGGGCAAGAGGTATCCACGATTTTAAAACTCAAATGTTTTTTTAAAAAGCCGAATATTTCATCTTGGAGTTAGTCGGACGGTTTTGTGATTAAGGTTTTTTTTTGGCTGGTTTTCTTTGCTGTCTTGGATGTTGAGATCGGGGGTTTATCTTCTGCCGATTGTTGTATATAAACATAGTGAGTGGGAAATACCTGACCTCCATGGATTCTCCACACTCAAAATCAGCCCAACATTTCTTCTTTTTTTCTCAAACCGACACCTGAGAAAAATGAACTTATAATGTACTGGGACACAAAATGGCAATTGCGGATAGCATATCAGTTCATTTTTTTTTTTAGCTGTTCAATAAACTGGTATTCACATGCATATAAACTGTATTCCAGCAGATTGCACTTTTCAAATAAGTTTGTCAGACTTATTTTAAAATAAACATATTTATTAACCTTAATTTTTTATTGTTTTATACCTTTAATTCACCATAGAAGTCACATTAAGTTGGGGAATATCTTTTGCAGAACAGCAGAACCTTACTTATTAAGTTACGTTCCAGAAAGGTGTGATCCCTGCTCCCGCCATCTCTGGCAGGGAGTCTTGTTCGGACACCCTCCGCTGCTATGAAGTCACCAAGTGACTGAAGCTGCCAGTTCCTAGCAGAGTACTGGTGTCCTTGAACTTAACATTTCTCCCAAAACTTAAATCTCCCGCTATTGTATGAAAAACACTGGCACCTTTCCCCCCCCCCTCTCTGTGGTGTGGAAAAACGCCTGTTGCTGTAAGAATCTGACTTCCAAGAGGCCTCTGGCAGCTCGCTCTGGCTGCTAGGTGTTTGATTGGCTCTCCTAAGCCCTCAAATGGAGATTTGCCCTGGCATGTGACAAAGGACGATAACCAGACACACTTAACTGCAAAGACGCCGTCGCGGAGTCACAAATTCAAGCAAGCTTTTGCAGTTTCTGCAGGTCATGTACCGGCCATCACTGAAATAATGCAACATTGGCATTCACGTTCCTCTTAAAATAGTTAATTACCATTCCTATTACCTTGTACACAAAACGTACATCATGCGTCAGATCCTCAAAGACGAAACGGAAAGACTTCTATATAGTTTTTCTGGTAATTAAAGCACAATTGGGTAAAGAGTTCTTTTGGCGACTTTTGGTTCCAATGGTAACGTTGTATTGCAGGTCTATAATTTTCCCCCAAATTCCCAAGAAAAGGAACCCCCACCTCTTTTCGCTCCTCTTTGTTTATAAGAGCTGCCCGTGTGCTTTCGCGGTATATGACTGGGTAGTGAGGGCATCAGATTTTTCTAACAATAAAGTTAAGAACTTTCACATGGGTAATGCACGCCAGTTCTGCTCTGTCGGGAGCCGTCTACTGTCGAAATTGGACCTCGTTTTCGTGGCTTTCCTCTCCCTCCCTTCCTCTCAACTGATCCACATGTCTGCAGTACAGTAAAGCATTGTACAAATCTACGTTTCATTCTGCAGAAAACGGGTCCAGTGCAATTCAAGGTATCCGCTCACTTTAGTCCTCCTCCTGGAGTATTCCGCAGATACACAGTGTCGTCTGTGTCAAAAGGCAGAGACCCACAGCAGGTTGACTGTGCTAGAACTTGTGTTGGTCCTGTTTCGAACAGCAGCCACTGTGTCAGGTCTGATGAAATCCAGCCTGGTACACACAGAAAAGGAAAAAAAAAACAGTAGCCTGTTGTGTAGTTAGGTCTGGTGTGGCACCGCAGTAAGAACAATGATACCTTGTCCTCAATGTCCACAGACGTGCGAGCTAGCTTCTGTAAGCCTGAAAGTCTGGACAGACCTCTCTGTAAATCCCTGGGCTGCAGGATGTCCTGGTGCACTGGCTGAATCCAGGATTCCGTTCAGTCTCGTGATTCCTCCCATGTAAACTGAGTCGTTGACATTGTCCATGACAATGTCTTCAGGCAGTCCGCTGTATTATGCAAACAACCTCCATGGGTGACGAGCAGCAGGGGTTTCGCGAAGTGATAGCTGGCATTCAAAACATTTCTTGCCACTCTGAACGAGTGTCTACAGCAACCACGAACATGCTCCTGAGCACTGGTCCAGCGATTCTATGTGTAATCGTTTCCAGGACTCACCATGGATGTAGAGGATGTGAGCGGACGCGTCCCGCCACCGCTGGCAGGACTCCTGCTCTTGGCAGAGCCGTTTCAACTCTCCATCCGAGGCGGAGAGGACATTAATTTTTGACGAAGCTTAAAGTCCGTCACGCGTGAGCAGAACTTTGCACTTTTCTGAAGCGTCTCTTCCCCTCTCTTTCCATTGCTAGTTCCAATTCCCTGTTGCGTAGTGCCAACGCTGTCCTCTAGGCACAAACCTGCCATAGCAATTAACGAGACCCGGGAATGCCCTCAGCTCATTTGTAGGTGCAGATGGCATGTTCAATAGCCTGGACCATTTCAATTGCATGACCCAGGCACTCAACACTTGCTCTCCCAAAGGCCCCTTTTTTTTTTTATCCAGACACCACTTTCCTTCAGATGCTGAAGGTTAAGTGCTCCTCCTTTTGTTCTTCTGGTGAACGTTCAAGTAGACCTCCACTTCCATGTCCTTGATTTTTCATTATTCGTTGAAATATCGAAGGTGCTGCACTGACCCCTGTGGGCAATCTGTTACAGATGTAAAGACCTCTCTGTGTGTGTTTGAATCATCATTTTATAATGCTTGCTGATAAGCTGAGACGAGATTGTTTCTCCATTCAAAGTGACAACCAGGTCCTCAACGGGCGGTAAAGGCTAAGTTTTAGTTCCTGCCGCTTGGTTGACAGTCAGTTTAAAGTCAACACCTAAATGGATCAAGTTCTTCTTGTTTGGCACAGGGCCCACCTTCAGGGTATTTAACTTGAGTGACTATATTGAATTTCTCTAATCTGTCTGATCCTTTCTCAACGTCCTCTTCAGTAGAAAACTTTTGGAGGAAAATCAGGATTTACTGAAACAACGGCTTTAATGTCACACAATGCCCCCAGCCAATCAATAGACACCTCTGAGTACAGTTCCAATCCGACTCAGGCGTTTTAATTTACTTTTTGTAACTAATTCCTCCCACAGTTTTGGAGAATTTGCGATTGACTACCCTGCATATCTCATCAGCTAGACCGTATCTCCCTCTAGTGGCCGAGTTGAGTAAGACAGAGACAGAGTGGTCAAGTTATTTAGGTACACCCATCCCGTTACAGGAAATGGACCGTGGCATTTGGGACAGTTGACACTGGTCCCCCTTGGGGATGTTTCTTGGTGAACTTCATTTGATTTTTCATGCGTCAGAACCGTGTTTAGCTAGGTGTACCCAATAAAGCGACCGTTCGTTGTATATACAAGCTGTAGTCATACCTTACTGACAACAATAAAATTAATTAGACTTGTCAAACAAATGGGCATCACTGCGACATTTCACAAGTCTGTAGTAAACTAACTTCCCTTAGCGTAACCTTAAATAGGTTCAATAAAAGTAAGAACAAAGAGGACCCATCGTTTTCAAATCTTTACTGCATTTTAAAATTCCTTTAAACTGTACTGGGATCTCCACGGCTTAATCAACAAGAAAAAAAATTAAAATAAACCCAAACAGGAACACTGATGCATGAAACTGGCATTACGGCGTTCCCAACTCTCCCCGTTACCTGCATCCAACTAGAAAAAAAAAAAGAAAAAAAAAAGGAAACTTTATTGATCAACAGTAATTTCTTCACAGAAAAAATAATCCTGTTTGTTCCAGCTCTACGAAAGGGAGACGAGTTACACAAAGCTGCAGTCTGATGAAGCAAGGGGGCGTGCGTCAATCACACCAATCACAGGTGTTCAGAACCCCAGCATTTCTGGAGCTCGGGGGTCGATCCGCTGTTACCGAGAGAGTGTAGTGCCGTTAAATCTAAGCAAGAAGCCCACCGTTTTCCCCCAAATACAATAAATTAAAAAAAACGTATTAAACCCTTTAGTCATCGTCAAAGTTTTGTTGTAAAAGGAAGTTTGCTGCAAGGTTTTCATTCTTCTCACAGGCAAAGTAAGCCTGTATAACAAGTCCTTCTGGGAAGCCTAATGCTTTTAGCTGGAACGAGAAAGAGAGAGACAGAGAGAGAGAAAGGGATTACATTTGGCTCAGTACATAGCAGTTACATTCTTACGACGACTCTCAGCACCTCCAGCCAAAATAATTTCATCCTTAATTTGAATCGTATCTTCGTCCAGTTTGCAAAGACTGCAGACAGCGCACAATCCAGTTTAAATCCCAGGTGGGACACTAATGTATGCACCTCCATAAACACGCAAGGCGAGGCACTTTATACGTCGCTCTGGACAAGCGCGTCTGCTAAATGACAAAGCTTAAATGTAAAAGTCTATATAAACTTCCCATAGAAGGACGGTAATTAGCATCCAACTACACAAACATGCAAGACTTTGTATACATACACAAGCAGTGTAAAGTACACCAGGTACGGGCCTCTGAAAAGAAGAGACTACTGCTCCGGTTTTGGCGTGTTAAAACAACGAGAATCAACCAGGGCGTTTTCAGCCCGAGTGTCTCCCTGGACAAGCCTACCCTCTCGATCGCTTCCTTTTCCTGGGGAGTGACCTGGATGTAGTTTGAGTGTCCGCCTCCAACCTCGGTCACGCCCCCAACCTGGCCTCCCGCCTCCTGGGCCGGCTCGTTCAGCATCTGGATGAACTGCTCCTGGTGACTACTGATTTGCTAGGGGTGGAGTTATGGAGACGGTGAGATAACCGTTTGACATAGTGACTGGCGGCTATAACCTGCGTCGCTCTGACACTTTTTACAATCGTTTTATTCTAAACGGCGGGATCACAGGCAAAAATTTGTCACTAGTTTTGCTGCTGTGAACTATGATTTAACATGAAACGAGCACAACTCGTTTGCCACTCAAAATTAGCAAATTCGATCTGGTTCCCCATGTTAATGGTTTGGCTGACATTCAGTTTGTTGGTTACAGTCTTGATATATTACATAGATGGATAGTGATTTTGTGTTGAACAACTACATCTAAATATCAAGTGCTAATTCATTCCCAGCCATGTTATCCGTTCTCATGTAGAAAGTACCCGACAGAAACTCCGGCTGAATCTTCTTTAAAAATGAGAATTACATGAGGTAAATTAAGAACGGATGAGGAAGGTCCATGACCACGCAGAAGTCACACACCCCTGTACTCGGGGCTCTGTGTACCTGAAGCAACTGTGGGTTCTCTCTCCCAATCTGCTGTAGCAACGCCGGGAGCAAAGATGGGTTCTGCTGAATGACCTGCCTCATCTGCTGGAACTGGGGCTGGTTCCGCAGGAAGTCCAGAGGGTTAGCTGGGTCACAGACAGGAAGTGACACAAAGTCAGGGTCACGTGACAGGCAGGCATGGTGACTGGGTACATATATAATGTAATTCATTTTATATGCATTCATACATTCGTGGAAACAAACTGACGAATTTAATCGTCAATGGATTAAAGAATCCATGGAGAGAGAAATAAAACCCAAATAAAACTTCAGAATCTTCGAAAGGCTTGGATTTAGAGAAGGGTGAGCAGAAGAAATAACTCACCACCCGTTGTTGGTTGTGTGGGAGTGGTGCTGGGGGGGGAGGATGAAGACACCACAGGTGCAGCCGTACCCCCGCCTGCAGGGGGCGCTACAGTTTCACCCACCGACTGAGCCTCACTCTCTGCTGGAATACCCTGATTGGCGTGAGAGGGGTAGTGCCTGATTAGACGGCCTGAGCAGTAGCAGGTACGGAGCCTCCTTTTTTTAACTTCTCAGAAACGTATAAACCGCTCAAGTGATTTGGTCCGCTGACTCGACGGGACTTAGTACGAACGGGAAGAACGGATTCCCGATTCATTACAGCTTCATCAGCCGAAAGCCATCGTCGCGTTTAGTTCTGCAGGATAAAACGGATGTGCTTCGATGCACTCCGTTTTAACAACGTATTTAAAGAAGGATTAATTTTCCCAGCTCGGAGAAGCACGGGCTCACCGTCAGAAGGTACTCCACGGCCCGGTCGGGGTTGTTGAAGCTGGCTCTCAGCGCCGCCACCACCTGCTCCCTCTCGTAACCCATCAACATGATCTCCGTCAACATGTTCTCATAAGACTGGCCAGTCACTACAGGCAGGCAAAGACACACAGCAAAAGTCAGTGCATCAGGGCCACACTTTTATTTTAAAAACTACAAACTGCCCATAATATTCATTGATGATAAAATAGAACAACCCCAGTTACTAGAGACTAAGTGTAAACAGTTAAAAACATTCGTTTTGCAATGTGCGCAGAGTAAATTCTCAACTTTTGCTGCAAATTGTAAACAAATGCGATAATTCAGGGGATGCTTATTTCTGAGTTTTTAATGCGTCTGTATCATTTCTTAAAAACACATTCTATAAACGCTTATGGGTCATGAATTATTACCAAGTGCAGATGTTGCCTCTTCAAAAATGTTCACGTTAGTTGAGAGTCCGGATGAGCTGAAATTAAAAGGAAACCGCGGTGTTCATAGCTGTCAGATCCATCATAAGGCAAAGAAAACAAAACAAAACCTAAACTAGACTGGCATAGCACTGGAACAACGCGGAGATGATCGGTCAAATGCAGAAAACCTCAAAAGCTTGAGACGGACGCGTGTCCATCAGTGTCCGAGTACAACATCAGGGCAGTACGCAATTTCGTTTCATTAGAGAACCAAATACGGTCTACCGAGTTCGCAGAAATCAACAGGCTAATGGCCATTCCAATATTGGCAAAGCGGAATTTAAAAAACACACATACCTGACAGTGGAGGTGGCGGGGGCGGCACTGGCGGGCTTTTCCTCCACAGGCTGGTCCTCCTTGCCGGCGCCTTCGGCCGGGTCGGACGCGCCTGTGGAGCTGGGGGGAGTGGGAACCGCAGTCTGTGTGGCATGCGGCGAGGCTTTGGGCTGTAAAGCAGACGTATTGTGATTGCTAATGACGCTAAGCGGCGCAATGAAAAACAACACTTTCCCCTTTTACACGTGAATTACGTGCAAGAAAATACAAAAACAAACCAGAAAATGTTTATTTACACACATACGCATAAAACATAGATATGAACACATAAAACAACATTTCCGCTGTGGGGGACATTACTTACATTATTTGCCACTTTCATCTTTCGATTGTACAACTAAAGAAAGTCAGTATCTCAGAACGATGTCCCTCCAGGGACGTAAAAGCCCGTTCTCTGACCATTAAAGGCAGAATCGCTCACCTTTGTCACCATGACTACAACAAAGTTCTTGTCATCAATCTTGTACTCCTTCAGCGCCGTATCGTCATTCAGGATTTTGCCTGTCAGAAAAAGACACTTTTATTGTGCTTAATGTTCACCCGAGGAAATCTAGGCGTTCCCGGGACTGGTCACCTGACTTGGGCTAGGGCCAACGGACCAACAGCCAGAACAAACCGGGCCTTTCCTAAGCATTCGATCTGCTGGGAGGAGTTTACCTGCAAACAGATCTAGATCTCACCTGGAGATGAGAATGAGACTGCTCGAAGACATCTGGTTGGACAAATCACTCACTCAGCTTTCCCTAATTCCTGTTGGCGGCTGCAAGTGGCCGCGCAGCTTTGAGCGCCACGTCTAAGCAACCGCTCTGATATTTATTATTCAGATTTAACACAAATAACACTATCATAAGGGTTTGACTATACTGTGCTTCAATACATTCTCAGAGTAAAATCTGCACCGACAAGCTAAACGGAATATTTTGTACAGCCTCGTCCTCACTCCTGCAGCAGACACTAACACGTAACCCTTTCGTTTTAGGGGGGAAAAAAGTTGAAAACGCGTCAGTAAGGGCATCATGGAGAGACAGCAGAAGACATTAAGGGACATACAACGACCAGTTCCCATTAAATCATCTGATTTTAAAGACTGCATAAGGATTTTAAACACACTTAACGGTGCGTTCTTATAAGAGATGATAGATGAGAGTGCCCACATACCTGCATAAATCAGTTTCTGCCCAGCCGCTGGAAAACCATCCTTTCCCTTCTCAGTCTCAATTCTTTCCTTTAGTGCTTTTACCTTTCAAGGCAAGGGGAAAAAAAAGTGAGTAGAAGCTTAAGTTTCTTTTATTTTGAATTTAAAACTGGTGGTAAACCCAAATCTAAACCAAGACAATGGGGAAGAGACGGGTTAAATTCGGATTTTTTTTTTATCGTCACATTATGTGGAACTATCGTAAAATGTAAATAATATTACTGTGACCAGTTCAGATACCGTCTTAAAATGATGGAGGTGTGCAGAGCAAATCTTTTAATAACTGAGGTGAATACTACTATATATACAAGATAAGATATTCTGCTAAATTAATCACCAACCAAATGACAAAACTCGAATTATTAGTATTTAATTATAGAGAAACAATCACACACACACCATTAATGGTTTACACAACACGATTACAACCGTGAGAAGCAAAGCCACTGACGGCGTTACTTCTCAATTGAAAGCCACACGTAACACATAAGATATCATGTCATATCATGTTTTTATTGACGATTCGTAGACATCATTCGTGACAATCATGGACTCAAGCGGGTAAATCACGGTCGCCAGGGGATTGTTTTGAGAATTTTCTTGTACTGCGAGCTGTTGTGTATATACGACCCAACTTTAATGATATACAACAAGTTTGCCATAGGTTTAAATGTGAAACAACGTAATCGCCATCCTCTTCGTCAGGAACTAAAGTTTTATCTTAACTTCAGTGCAGACCGCCACACGTATATTTGATAAGTTAGCATTACAGACCACAACTAGTTAAAATTATTTAAATAAATGCATAAAAAGGTGTCAATGAAAATAAATCATTTCAACGAGGCCTTATGAATAGGCAAACGAATACTATTTAGTTTCCCTATTCATAACATTTAAAAAAAACATATAATAATCTTAAAACAGCTCCACGGTCCCAGGACTCGACCACGTAGTTAAATTAAATAATAAACGTAGAAAGGAGGAACCGTTCCCTTCGAACCATGCCTTAGTGAATGCAGCTTTAACGGTCAGTCAAGAATAATTAATATAGCATTTATTCGCACACAAATGGCAACGTGCCATCCTGAGGAGAGGGGGTTGAAAATAATGGTAGTAAATAAACCGCTGAAGTTAAGGTCCTATGTTAAATGAGACGACGTTTGTACTAAACGGTTACTACTAAACAATCCAGTATTTGCATTAGCTATTACCTAGCTAAGTACGTTGATGTATGGGCCGCAAAAACGTACGGTTTCTACGAGCGACCAAAGGGAATGCTGTCATTCAACAACGTAGGAAGAGCAGCATTTTAATCAATACAGCTAGCTAATGAGGTTTACTGTCATAATCTACATTTGTGTAAATGTTTTTAAAACATAATTACTAAAAGCAAATTTATAAACACTGTTGTCCAACTTTAGCCAAATAATTACATAGTTAGCTTAGCTTCCTTGGACACCCGAGGTACCAATGATGGAAATAAAAACAGTACGAATAACCAAATATACAAGATCACAGTTAAACAACTGATGAAAGCTTTTTACGTTTTATTTTTTTTTAAATGCACCAGTCAGCCAACCACCTAGGCCTGGCTGTACTCGCTAATTTCCAGTTAGCTGGTATAAGTCGAAATCAGTTTTTTTTTGGCTGGGTAATCATAGCAAATATCATATTGAAGTAATGCTTTTCTGTTATACTGGACTTAGGGGGTAACTTGTTAAAATGCTTATGCTATTTAATTTAGGTTCATATGAACTTTGTCATCCCCTTCACCCCTTTCTGCCAGTGCAGTTTCATTTCTGATCTCACCGTCTCTTCTCCGTCTATGTCGATCTTGAAAGTATGTTGTTGAAGGGTTTTCAAAGTGATCTGCATTCTGGCGAAGTAAAAAAAAAAATCGTTTTTTAAAAGTAAACTCTTCCTTCGTCTTATTTGAAAAATGTATGGTTATAGTTTTGTAACTGTTGTCCTTAGTTCATTGTGGCCTATCCGCCGACATTACTTTGCGTTTCTCAGCGCATAAACAGACCTGACGCTCTTCACACCAGTGAGCATGCGCCATTTACGCATTCGGCTTGGGTATTCCAAAAAAATCGTAGCAAAAACCGGAAGGACCCATTCATTTTTAAAATTCAACCTGTAAATTGTATTACACAATTGAGTTCCAGTTTATGAATGCATTAATCACTAAATTAAAACGACAAAATTAAAACGTCAAATTATGCAGCCACAGAATTGTAAATAGAAACATCAGGCGAAAGTGAATGAAGGACAACGCTTCTAAAAAAAAACCGTTAAAAAACACGTGAGGAACTGTCATCTGCTGTCTCGAATGTGTAATAGCCTACAGTAGAGGTTCTCAAACTGGGGGTCCTTAGAGACTGCCCAGGGGTTCCGCAATCTAAGTACATTTTATACACGTTTGTCAGTTTCTCAGTAGGGAGTCCGTGATTAATGTTGCGTTTGAAAAATGGTCCGCCTACAGTGCAGTGTTCAAGTGAAAGTGGACATTTTAAAAATCTTTAAACTTATAAATACTGCTTCCACTAACATTCCAAGCTAGCTCACAGTGAAAATGCAGCCTCCACTAATACTTCAATATACCTCACAGTGAAAATAAGCTCTACTTCCACTAATAATTCAATATACCTCACAGTGAAAATAAGAAATTATTCCACTAATACTTCAATATACCTCACAGAGAAAATAAGCTATAATTCCACTAATACTTCAATATACCTCACAGGGAAAATAAGCTCTACTTCCACTAATACCTCAAGCTACTCTGGGGCGGCCGAGGACCTAGCCTTGAGGACGGTGGTACAGGAAACACAACAGCACTGTATGGCAGATTAGTTTCTCTTCTGCAGGCCAGACAGAAGATCCAGGACATCCGGGAGACTTCACTGCCCAACACCTAGCTCCGCAGTCCTTCTCCGTTAATGTCCTGTAGAAAAGGCAGAGTCACCTCCAGAACCTCCCACTGAAGGCCTTTGACCGTTTGTCCTTCTGCTTAGCCATGCTGACTGCTAGAAATTGGACACCCTTCAAAATGGGCGAAATGCACATCTGACCTTCAAGGCTACCTTCTAAGGTACCTTCCCATAAAAATGAGACATCCAAAGTGTCCACCCATCTAAATTAATTACATTTTGATTCACTTCTGTTTTTGTTACATTTACGGCGATTTAACAGCATGGGGTAGTTTGAGTCATGTCTTCCTTAATGAAACAGGCGTACGTGAAACATGCTTTAAGTTTGACAAGAGAACCAGCGTTTTATATATGTGTTATTCTGTTATTCAGGATATGTTGAGAAACACTGTAGATATTAACAATAAAAAAATAAAGATATTTGTTCTGTTTTGCTTTGCCTTTTCAGCCACAGACGAAAGTAAGAAGTATTAAACCCCTGAAGAAGGAGCAGAAATGAAAAGGATCGTCAGAGTACACAGGCTGAGAAGGAGACGGCGTTATTGTTTGCGGATACACTGCGTCACACGTCAAACATAGGCAGAGGAGACAGCATCTGGAGAGCAGCCGGGATTCAGCCTATCCGAGACCATTTGCTAGTCACATAACTTTGGAAACCGATACAAGTGTAGTTGTGGCAGTGTGACGGTGAATTACTAGTGCCAGATGTAAGGCTAAGTTAGTAGTCTACGTTTTGCGTCTGTTGTTTGAGCAATACTGTAGGTCTAAATAGTAATAGTTCTGGAAACAGGAACTGTGTAGCACAGGCCCACCCATGTACAACACAGCCACATCCAATCCAATCGTTGATTCTCTTACGTTTCTCAGCATCCAACACATATAGATTTTAGTCTCTCCAGTTGCTGAGTCTGATTACAGTCGCCTGCGTGCAGTCCCGTCTATTTTGGAAAACTGCCGCAGATCACAAATGAAATCTTTTTTTTAATTTATTTTTTCTTCTTCTTTCCATTAAGCCATAGCATTCTCGTTTGAGCTCAATTCAGTACAAGTTAATCCCGGAGAAAATCAACACATTAAAAAAGCGATGTAAACAAGCCATGCACCGAATCGATTCAGTACAGGTCCTTGAGGTGCCTTTAACACAGGCAGAATATTAAAGCAGGCTATCCCCAGATGGATAGTTAGCTGTCAAAAGCAAATACGGTCGATCCTTTTCCCTTTTAACATGAGAAGAATAAATGGAGAACTCAGTCAAAGCATAATCTCAGCTATGAGATCAGTAACACGCAACTGAACCAGAAAAATGAACTTCTCAGATTAAATCTACAGCTCCAGACACAGTAGTTAAGATTTATACCATCGCTGTTGTGATAAAATATGAAGATGCTTCATTTTAAGAACAAGGAACTGTGGTGCGTTAACAAGACTGAGATGAGTCTTCAGGATTAGGGCAGAATCAGCAGCGGTCACTCCCCTGCGATGATAAATGTGATGAGTGAGAGGGGGCGGTCTGTGGGCTCAGTCCCCACAGCTTGTCTTTATTGAGTCATGGCACCTCCTGCCTAGCACATCAACGTTCGAAATGAGCACAACAATGACGTCAACCATTTTTTCCTCAAAAATCCCATGGCAGGAATAGGACGCGCGTTCCAAAGTGAGAATCTTTCCGACAGTGACATAGAAGATATCACAGGCAAAATGTCACCGTCAGTTCCTGGGAGGAGATTTAAGACTGTGGTGTGAGGTGTTGTCGGAGGAGGTAAGTTTCCTCTTGAAGGCAGTAGAAGCTCTGAATCGTCTGACTATAATTTGGGTGAGAGTGTTGACTGGATGATGTCCGAATCCGCAGAGAAGGGACCACTAGACGCCCGGCTGTGGAGGATGGCAAGGGACTGGTGGGGTGTAAGGCTAGATGATCGTGCGGAGGTAGCCAGGACCTGATCCAGCCGACTGCAACCGCATGATGTTTAAGAGAGGAAATAAAGAGGTTAGTAGGGAAGATGGAGTACTTCCAGGAGGGGGAGGGGGGGGGTTGTAAACCTGTGCCACCGCCCATGCCAGTGCCAGGGCAGGTACACTAGTGCAGATCTGTCCTGGGAGGTGACGGTGTGCTGGTTTCCAGTACAGGAAGGAAGCACATAGTTAGGAGGGCGGGGGGGATTTGGCAGGTGGTTAGGGTCAGGTCAGTATGGCCTGCTTGCCTTCCTTCCTCTGTCCTTCCTCAACGGATTCCCGCAGATAGACTCCTAGATTGTCTTTAGTGTAATCAAGTCTTCATGCAGCAAGGCTAAGGAGGATTGGATAAGACAAAGATGATAATCCTGGCCCACAATTGCTTTCAAATAAACCAAAAAAAATGGTTCAGTTAGATAGCTGCTGTCCACAAGGCATCGACACTTTCATAAACAAACACATGGTCTAATCTTTTTCTACTTGGATTAATGCGACTTTCCATATAGTTAAACCATGATTCAATTTTGGTTCATTTCGTCTTACCTTCCCATGTGTTGGGAGAACTGGTTTCAACAGCCCACAGATCTACTCTTGTACGAAATTTAAAAAGACGAGACAGACCCAATGTACGTTTCAGACAATAAAAAATAATGTTAACAGATATCTTTAATAACAAGTTAAAAAAGACAAACGAATTACAATATTTACAAAGTATTCAGAATTAAATGCAGTAAAAGTGTAAACAACCATTCTGGGACAACGTTACAATCCGCCTTCGGGAATCTGAATCTCACAGGAGAAAGGCCAAACGCAGGCGCTAAGTCATTCTATGGCAAAACTCCAAAGAGAAGTGGAGGGAAAAATAACAGAACAAAAACTAAAATATATACAAGTTTCCAGTGTGATATTAGGGGAATAGCCAGCATGGAGCTGCCATTTAAAAGCTTATCTATTAACATTTTCTATATCTGTATTATTACTCTCTTTTTTTTTTTGTATAAAAGGCAGGGGATGTCTTTCACAGAGGGAGAAAGAAGGTAAAATTAACTCCCCACAAGCAACTGCACTCAGACTCTTCCCATTTACCCCCTAAATGTATTTTTAAAAAAAGATACAGGAACACTTCTTATTCGGACAACACCTTCAAATGCACCTTTTCCTTTTCAATACAAAAACAACACCTAAAACACAGCAGAGGGCCACCTCTGGGATACTAGCCTTTTTTTTCAGATCCATAAAGCGGGGGTTTTTTTCCTTGCATGGTTGGATATGGCATGCGGAAAACTGGGAAGTTGGGAAACTGGCAGAGCAGACAGACACAGACACAGACGACACCTACACTTCCAGGAGCCGGACCGGTCTGGAACCATGTGAGCCCGTTTGAGTTTCTCTGCCTTCGTCACACCTCGGAGGGTTCCATTTTCTGTCGTAATAATTATTCTTTTTATTTGCTTATTGGCTCTACAGGTGAAAAATAAATTTAAAATAAAGTGCCAAAATAGTAAATAATAGCTTTCAAATTCTGTTAAGGCTTCAGGGTATTTGAGCAGCAGTGTCTAAGAAATAAACTCAGTCAATGTTTGTCAAATCTGAAACAAATAACTGGGCTCAGGAATTTTCCGTTCAGCAGAAATAAGAAACAAAAAATGAAATGAAACCCCCCCCCCCCCCAAAAAAGGGGGGTTGTGCACAGTTAAATTCGCCGCTTTCAACAGCAGCAGCAGCAGCAGAGTGCTAAGGCCCAGTCAACCTGAACAAAATGTGAACACACTGCCCATCATCCTCTTACACTGCTGCGCCATTTACTCCTATCAAGAACACACGTCGGACCGTGAGGTAAGCCACTGCGTTCTCCCTTTTCATCTCTCGGGACTTGGGAGCGCTCCGTACACAACCAGAGTTTGGTATAAAATAACCAAGAGAAAAATCAGGGAGGGATCCCCGTTTTGAAGACCCATGTTGTGTGTTGAGGACCCACGGCGTGTGTTGAGGACCCATATTGTGTGTTGAAGACCCACGGCGTGTGTTGAGGACCCATATTGTGTGTTGAAGACCCATATTGTGTGTTGAGGACCCACGGCGTGTGTTGAAGACCCATATTGTGTGTTGAGGACCCACGGCGTGTGTTGAGGACCCATATTGTGTGTTGAGGACCCACGGCGTGTGTTGAGGCCAAGCCTCTAATAAACCTTATGCCGTCAGGGTTTAATATCAAATGAACCCTAAAACCTGCAGGACTTCCACGTAAGACTGCCCGTCCCCCGTTTTCGAACCCGGGAAAAGCGCTGTACACCGGTATGCATAGCAACCCAGCCCCTAGGAACTTTGCCATAGCGGCTTAACAGGGGATCCCTTGATTGCACTGCACAACAAAAGGTTTGTTGATTCTTTTGAGAAGACACGCAATGAGCAGAGCCGGTCAAAATAACCCAAAAGCAGCAACAGACCGATCCTTTACCAGACGATGGGGGAAAACGACATCAAATAAAAGCAATCCATTTATGAGGGGGGAGTAGGACAGCATGGATAAAAAAAATTAAATTAAAATAAAAACTTGAATTCTTCAACGGAAGTCTACCTGGAAACTGACTTCCTGCAGTGCTACCGGACCAAGGACATCATCAGAACTACATTACGGTACCACTCACAATATATTAGTATCTGTTCTCTGAGGAAAAAGTCACTTCTTTTGGGGTTCCGTACGTAAAGGGGTGGTGGAAAAGATTGACAGTCAGATCTACTGCAGCCTGTTAAGTTCCGATGAATAATATCGGGAATCCAAATGTTGAGGGGGGGCCTGCTTGAATTTATGCATTTTAATTGTTAATTATTTCGAGGCTACCCACAATTCCCCAAGCTCCAAGCGTCCAAATACACATCACAGATAGTCCTCTCAACTCCTCATCCTAGGGGTCATTTTTGGTCTCTGGTGTCTCCTCCTCCTCCTCCTCCTCCTCCTGCTTCACCGTTTTGCCATCTGTCATGTCAGAGGGATGTCCTCTCTCCACCTCCATGACATCGCAGCCTTTCTCCAGCGCCAGGGAGACCGTGTCAGACTTGGTAGAATTTTCCACGGCTTGGCTGGTCATCACTCTACTGCTGGTGAGGGTCCTGGGGTTACAGACACGGGCAGGAGGTCGGGGAATTGCACACTTTGGCTCAGTAAGCGTACAACGAGTTTACGGCTTTAGACTTTCACTTTTGACAAATTTTATTTTTATTTTTTAAAGAGAGACGGGCTTCCCAGAGAGAGGTACAACAGCAGGGCACTTTCTGAGTGTGGTTCAGTTCCTGCTTTGCCAATTGCTGCATTATCAGCAATAAAAACACTTACAGTAGCATTTTTAAGTCAAATTACACAAAAGCACCTAGATGACTCACATGCCGTGCCGGAGAACGTGACGTTCCCACTCCGCACAGTGGGTGAAGACGCGACCGCAGAACTTGCAGGGGAACCGCTTCTCGCTGCAGGTGGACGATGTGCTGCCGGGGGACCCAGGGGCTTCTGTGGGACAGGGGAACGGGGACAGCGTTACCCACTGGATCTTTGGCCAGAAACACCGGGATTTTCTCTCTAGCATTCTCTCTAACCTTTCGGTAGCTCCACCCTCTCCACCTCCTCCTCCTCTTCTCCCTGATCATCTTCCACCTCCTCCCCCTCCACCTCCTCCTCCTCCTCCTCCTCTTCAGCGCTGCTCAAACCACCCAGTTTGTCCTTCATTGCTTCCAGCTGGTCCAGGTTGACCTGACCCACCAGCTCAAAGTTACAGATTACCTGCGGGATAAAAAAGCAGCCTTAAATTAATGCAGGAATTTAAAACAACCAGGTATATAGGAAGGGGCGACGGTCCTGCGTCCACCCGAGCCAACCCCTTCAGTCCAATATCCTGGCCACACCCCTGTGTCCACCCTGAGACACCTCTTCAGTCCAATATCCTGGCCACACCCC
>JAOYSI010063222.1:6249-19154 GCA_025775065.1 Hiodon alosoides | reverse complement strand
CACACACACACCTGTTGTCTCAGGAGATAATAAAAAAAAATTTAAAATCCAGCCAGCCCATGGCCTCTTGTGATGTATGCTATATTAACTTAAAACCATATAAGCGCACTCTGGGCTTGCAGCGGGTGGTGTAGTGATTAAGATGACAGACATGAAGTCCCACCCCAGCTGTTGTATCCTGGTGCCAGGTTAACCCGAATTACTTCAGTAAATATATCCAGCTGGCTGATTGTACGAAAGCATCCGCTAACCAACTCCATTGGGAATTGTGATTGAGACCATTATACTTCATTAGATGCCTATATAATTTAAATAATACAAAAGTAAAAAAAGTAAGTAAAAAATACCGCAGAACTGGTAACTCAGATTTTACAATAGGGTTAGACGTACAGCTACTTGGACAATTTGCGTGGTCACAGTTGAAATTGTTCAAGCGATGCTAGACATACTATTCTAGTTTCATCGAATACCAGCCACGATAAAAAACCCGATTACAGTTGGTATACTCGGCCTCCATGGTAACGGTGGTACACATGCTTCTTGGGACCAGAGTGAAAGAGTGTGAGAAAGAGCGCTGGGAAACTCCGGATCTTACCTGCATGCGCTCTGAGAAGGTGACTTTTCAGGCGACTCAGATACGCAGACTTGAAGGAGCACAGCTTGCAGCGGAAGGGTTTGTGGTGGCCATGGTGCGACTGCACGTGCCGGTCTAGGCTGCGGAGGACAGGAAACCAACCCTTCACATCGGAGGCAAGCCAGGCTACACGCTCTCAATCTCCTTCCATTTGAAATCTTTCCTTACGTCCGAAACATGCAGCAGACAACCGAAAGGCTTTTCTCAGTGCCACCGCTTTTAAAGCCCTTTCCATTCTGATTTCAGAGCATTCCACAAAACCCGAGTCCCATCCAAGGGTTTGCAACAGTCACCCATATATACCACCCTGGGCTTCCCTTATGCTAATTATAATTACAACATCTGGGTCTCTGCTAGTTAGGGTGAATCTGAATTGTTTAACTGTAACAAATAAGCTGAGAAAGAGACTGGCAGGAAAGCGCAGGCTAAAGAAAGCACAGAGCGGAGGTAAGAGAAGGAGAGGATAAGGGTGGATGTGGGGCCCCCCCCCCCGTGCCGCCCGTACTTGTGCCTGAAGGGCGAGATGAACTGGCAGTACTGGCAGCTGTACTTGTCCTCGCGCGTGCTCATCGCCACGGCCACGGCAGAGTGGCTTCTCTCGTGCGACCGCAGGCCTTGCATGGACATGAAGACGCGGTCGCACTGACGGCAGGGGTGGCCCGCCAGTGACCTTCCCCTCGCCACGCCCGCTTTCTCCGCCACCGCCGCCGCAGAGCTGGTGCCGGGCGGCCCGGCGTCCCCGTTGGCCACGCCCTCAGAGACAGGCACTTCAGTTACTTCTTGCTGAAAAAGGTCAAAGAGAAAAGGCTGAGAATTTTGTTTCCCGTCAGTATTCGGGACAAAGACGAGGCTGATTGCCATATTGTTGTTTATATTGAAGCCTTTCACATCAAATGCGTGTATAATACCACTTTTAATCTCCAATTCCTTGAAAATACAATTTAAAAATGTTAATTCAGTTGGAAATTACAGAGAAATAACCCTACATGGGTAAATAATCGTTTTTATTGTGTTCCGCTATTCCGCTCTGTGATCGTTTATGAGGTCCTGTGCGGAGAGTCCACGAAAGCACAGGCTTTGAAGCACCAGCGGGATCACCTGCAGACTAACCCTAACCCTAACCCTAACATCTACACTTGGCTTCTTCCATAGCTGGTGAAATCTGCCTTCCGCCTTTTCTAGGAAAAATGTAGGGCCTGCTCTTTGAACAAAGCGCTTCCTATCCCACAGGGAAAACAAACTTGCATTTTTGTGGTTTCTCTCAGAGGTAGGCAACGAAAGTACTTCTTTTGATAGCACCATGGATTACACACTCAATACCTCCCAGTGAACCCACCCTCTTTCATGTTTTTTTTTTTTTTTTACCAATTCACCAAAATCTTTACATAGAAGAGCTGGATCTATTTACCTTCTCTCATCCCTTCAGATAGCACCACTTCTCTTTCCAAAGAAACTTTTAGACTGACATCCAATGTACTGAAATGTTTGACCTTGCCAGCAGAACTTGGCTTCCGTTAAAGCGGGGTGATACACAGGCACGCCCGTCTCTCTGTGCCAGACCACTGGAACCCTCAGGCGATCACTGATTTTTGTATCGTTATCATTTTACCCTGGCCTAGAGGAGACGCGACCTTCTGCCCAATGCCACCGACTATTGCGTCTCAGAACTGCTTCAAACGTGTGAGGTTCACAGCCCACTTAGGCCGGTGGAAGTTCCTTGTTGGAGGCTTCGCGGGACCAGGAGGTCATCTACCTTGACGTGTCCTGCCTTGACCTCCCCATACTGGACGTGTTTCCTCAGGTGGTTGCAGATAGCCCTCAGGGTGGGGTGGACCTCCACACAGAAGTTACACCTGTATGAAACAGGGGCTTTGTTGGCATGGATGTCCAGCTGATGGGGGGGGGGGGGGGGTGGAAAAGACAAAAATTAAATATTGAAGATTCAGGTGGTTCCCTGCTGGGATTTAACTGAGGTCAATGAAGCCGCTGGGAAAACGTCAGTGTAAATCAAAAAAAAAAAAAAAAAACACACTTTGGAAACTGTAAATCGCCGAGCGATATCACATTCATAGGGTAATCAACATAAGTGTGACGTCAACTACACTCTCATCTTTCATACATTTAAAAGGTTTTTTAAAAAGAACGAGACATCCAGCCTATTTGTTTTTTTTTAATCGTCCAGAATCAAGACCCGAGAGGGGGACACAGTTGGCTGTCCTTCCAGCCATACCCAAAGTGCTGAAGCAGCCGAGATATCCACAGAACTGTGTTTCGAACAACTTCAGGGTCTAATTTACGCGGTGTGTCTGCTATGGAGCCATTTAACAGCAGCTCACTCCGGGCTGGAATCATTTTTTCCCCCCTTCTGGAAAACTCAAGCGTTCAGCACTTTGTGACAATTCAACTGTAAAATGGTGATTGACAATTCAACTTCGATGCCATCAACCCTGTCAGTTACTGATCTGAAGCCTAATTTAGAACTATCTCTGGTCTCCATCTGAACAGGGTTCCGAATGTCAATTACTATCTAGTCTAGAGAGAAAAATTACTTTACAGATTCAACATGCATGTTTACCTACCATAGCCTACAGTTTGTCTGACAAATACGAGTTTGATCAATCACAACAAAAAAGGTTTTATAAGGAAACAACGGAATTATATCTCTACACCAGCGCACCACATTCACTGAATATCAAGGTGAAAATACACAGGAGTGTCAAAAAATATGTTCTATTAAAAGGAAATTAATGATTTCATGAACTATAAATTGCATAAAACTATTATAGAGAGCGTTGAAAAACGAGTACAGTACACGTTCAAAAAATCCCATTAATAAACTGGATCATTTGAAAACGAACATCCTACAGTAAATTCCAGAACGGGAAAAATACCCACCTTGTCCGGTTTGGCATCCAACTGCTCCGCGCCCTTCTGCTTGCTAAGAAGCTGCTTCCTCCTCTCGAGACGCTGCGCCCGTTTCTGGAACTCGTCGTTGTGGTTGGTCAGGTGGGCGCCGAGCTCCAGTAGCTCCCGGAACCGGAGGTCGCAGTGCGCACACTGGTAGCAGTCCGCGCCGTCCTCCTCGGGGCCAGGGAGGGCGGCGAAGTCTCTCTTGAGGTCCCTGCTGTGATGGTCGGTGTAGTGCATGCACAGGAGGTCGGCTGTACTGAAGGACAGCTTGAAGCACTTGGCACACCTGAACGGCAACCACTCCTGCTCCTCGTTCTCCTGCCCTGCCGCAGGGCTCTCCTCTACCTTCCCCCCGCCGTCCTCTGGCTCCTCTGCCAGCATCACCGTGAAGTAGCGCCCCAGTTTGCTGGGCTGCTGCTTCTTGGGAAAGACTCCTGGGTGGTGCTTAAGATAATGGGAGACGACGCTCTTCCTGCTGAAGGCCTGGAACGAACAGACGGAACACTTCCTCCTCTCCACGGCCAGCCTCGGCTCCTCGCAAACCGACGGCACCTCGTCCAGGGACGCGGCCGGTGGCGCTACTTTGCTGGGTTTCTCGGCGACCGTTTTGGAGGCCGCCAAGCAGTGGGTGTAGTAGGCGTCGATGTCGTGGCGCTTCTGGTAGTGGGCGGCCAAGCCTTTGCGAATGGGGTTGGTGTAGGAGCAGAGCGCACACTTGAAGACGTTGTTCTTCCCCTCAGGCTGCGCCCTCACGTTGTTGTGCTTGATGCGGTAGTGGCGGGCAATCCCCTTCCTGGTGGAGCAGAAGTACTTGCAGAGCTGGCACCTGAACAGCGCGTGCTTTTCCTTTTTAGAAACGGCAAACTGAGACACCGCAGAGCGATAGTCGTTGGCCTCGTCCAGGCCAGCAGAGCCGTCTCTGGCCACCTCGTCTTTACCGGCAGACAGCTGCGGAAGGGAGGGGTTGAACATGTCGGAAGCCGGCTGATTGTGATATTTCTCGTAGTGAACCTTCAGCTTTTCCAGCGTCCCGTGAGTGTACGGACACATTTTGCACCGGTAGGCGCCGTAGCCCTGCCTCTGCGGCTTGTACTTATCGTCCCCCTCGTTGGCATCTACCACCTCCTCGATGTCGTCGGCGAAGTCCTCAGCGGTGACTTTGACCTGGGGGTGCCTCTTCTGGTAGTGTGTGAGGACGCCGTGGATGCGCGAGTTGACGTACGGACAGTGCCGGCACTTGTAAACCGAACCGGGGTTGATGTCGGTGTCCTGCGCAAAATCGGCGGCCTTCACCTTCATGCCCGGATGCTTTTTGCCGTAATGAGTCAGGAGGCCGTGAAGGCTGTTGTACTCAGAGAAACACACGGTGCACTGGTACGGACTATTTGAAAGGGAGGTGCTGGCGAAGGAGAAGTGAGGGACAGTTCTGGAGGCCGACCCAGCGACCGTCGACGATTCCTGGGCGTGCTCATGAGGGAGACTGTTGAACTGACTGGACATGGCAACGTGAACTTCCGCCATGGGGGTCCGAGTCTTATCCGCCGACCGGTTGCCTTTAATTATGTCCAGCAGCACCGAGTCGTCCCCATTGATGGCCCAGGGATGCACGGCCTGGTAGTGGTTGGTGATGTCCCAGATGGAACAGGCGGCAAAGGCACAGTCTCTGCACTGGTAATGCTTGGACTCCGAATTTCCCACTTGCTGTGAGGCAGAGGCGTCGGGGCCGGCCCACAGCTTGGTGGCCATATGCGTGTAGTCAACATTGTGTTCGGGGTGACGTCTTTGGTAATGCATTAGAAGCCCATTGGGTTCCGTGTGGGAGTAGATGCACCACTCGCAGTGGTACCCAGCCTCCAGGATTCCGTCTTGATAGGCCCAGTGTAAAATGGTCATGGCTGTGGCCTTCACGGTAGGGTGATCCTTCTTCAGGTGCTTCTTCAAAGCGTACACGTACGGCGACGTGTAGGAGCAGTGTCTGCACTTTAAGCCCCGGAGGGGCCGGGTCTTCTCAAAGTCGGGCGCAGGTGCAGCGACGGACGCGTTACCGGCCTGGCACATCTGGGCCCTCTCTCGCTGACTCCGGACCACAGCGGTGTGTCGCCTCACCAGATCCGCATTGGCTCTCACATCCCTGTGCTTCTTCTGATAATGTATCAATATCCCTTTGACAGTACGGTTGCCGTAGTCGCAATGCTGACAGAAAAACAGCATCTCCGCCTCCCCCTTATCACCGCTGGATCTGGCACTGGACGAATCTATTCCATTGTTGCTGGATGGTTTCAAAAATTGCCGCGGTGGAGCAATCTTTAATTCCTCCATGATTTTCATTAAGCCAGGGGTAGGAGGGGCATGTTTGATATATTTTGCAGTCACCTTTATTTCTGGATGCCTTTTCTGATAATGAACCAGCACACCCACAACGGACCGGTTACTATATATACAGTGTTTGCAGTAGAAAATCTCTTCATCCATTTCCATGGGAATTGCACTGGAGTTCTTCAAAGGATTGGATGAGCTCATGTCTGATGGGATTTGACTGGATGCCTGAGGCCTATCAACCGAGATCACCCTCATGGTTTTCTGGATGCGGAAATATGAGGCCTTCTGTTCTGGATGCTTCTTCTGATAGTGAACCAAGACCGAGTGCATGTTGGGACTGGCAAACGAGCAGATGTCGCAGTCATAGACAACAACATCGTTAGTTTCTTTTAAAATGTCAGTTTCAGTGCAGGATTCCTGTGTTCTCGATAAGGATTTGTGGACCAGACTTGACCGCGCCGATGGCTTGGACCCAGCAGACGGACTGGAAAAGTTCTTGGGACCAGAGTTTAGGATTTCCCTCAGTGTTTGGGATTCCATCGTCTCTTTGTGGGGCGGCTCCACCACGTAGCTGGAAAAGATCATGGCGTTGTTAATTTTCACCGTTGGATGCATCCTTTGGTAATGGGGCATCAGACTTCGGACATTGGAACTGGTGTACAAGCAGAAACGGCATTTGTACACCAAGTCGGGCTGATTAAAGTTGAGCACATTGATGGCCTCTGGGTGGTTCTCGGAGTAGTGCTGATTAAGATCATCAAAAGTGGCATACTCCACGTAGCACTCTAGGCAGCGGAAGACGGCGCTCTGATCCTCTGGATCTAATATGTACCTGAAGCTAAATTTGATGTAGGGGTGCATCCTCTGATAATGTGTGCTCACGCTACGGGCCGACTTGTTATGGTAGTCACAGTGCTTACAATAAAACAGAGTCTCTGGGTCCTCACAGTAATCAGTACCCTCCTGAAAATCATCCCTGCCGTCTTGATCAGCTTGGTCCAGCAGGCTTTTAGACTCCACAGAGGTGACGTAATCATTTTCGTTGTCCTCATCATCTGAGATGGTCAGTTGGATGGGCGCGCTACTCGAGGTAAATTTCTGCTGAAGGGAACGCTTTCGTTTTCCCCCAATGCCCTCCTCTTGGGTCACCACCAAGTCTCTCCTATACATGTGTTGGCGCTGATAGGAGAATCTGTGGTTTTTCAACTTCTGCCTAGCCTGGAAATCATCGTTGTCTTTGTTGATTTCATTACTCTCCTCCTCGTCCTCCTCGTCATCCACCTCCTCCAAGTTGATGACCAAATCCTCCTGCTGTGCACTTCGGCTAATTTTGCTCTGCAAATTGCTGGCAATTTCATCTATCCTCGTTCTCTTCTTCACCGGAGAGAGATCCAGAGGTGTATCATTGATAGACTTCCTTGCAGTTTTATTGGACAAGTGCTTTCTGGAGGAAAATCCCAGAATTGACGTCTGCGTTTTCTGCACATAGTTTGACAAGCCACACGCTTCGGGTTCAGACTCTGGCTGTTCCATTGGCGAACCCTCAGGACCAGTCGCCTGCTTGTCATCACAGTACGAGTGCTTGTGCTGTTGGTGAACTCGGAGACCTTTCAACGTTGTGGTCGAGAAGCTGCAAAGGGAGCAGCGGTGGGGATTCTGCGGGCAGGGCTCCCCGGCTCCATTGGGCTTCCTACTGTTGAGCTTGGAGCTGAGATTACCTCCATTCGCGGCCTCCTCGTCTTGAGCACACAAGCTTTCGTCCACGGTTTCCCATTCCGAGGACGCCCCCACGTGACCCTGCTTGTGGGTGCCCAACTTGAGCGGGCTGGTACAGATAAAAGGACATTTGTCACATTTGTACACGGTGGTTTTACCGGAGAGGTGGATGTTCTCGATGTGACGAGAGATGCTCCGGCGATGCATGGTCAGGAAAGAACAGAAAGGGCACTGGAACCTGTTCATGTACCTCCGGAACGGTACACCTTTCGTCTCAAGCATTTTATTATCTTCTTCAGACAGCAGCTGCTTCGCGGAACCGTCAGCCGAAAAAGCGAGTGCGTCCTCGCCGTCGTCCAAATTATCAAGTTCATCATCCGAGCTACAACTAGAATCGTCCAGCACACTGTTAGTTTCAAAGTCAATGCCTGAATTTGACATGTCGGACATCACAAACGTCGATCTGTCAGACATAATAGAGGATCCTGTACTGTTAGGAATCTTTGATTTCTGCGAATACTGAAACGAGGAAAAATCATCCGCTTGCCTCGAGGCTGACTGAAGCGAAGGGCTTCCGGAGGATCCCATGAAAGTGGATGTGTTGGCCGAGGAACTTTCACTGCCATTCAAGTTTCTGGACATCAAGCTGGAGCTGGGAGCATCGGTGGGAGAGTCGGGCTTGGGGGACTCCGGATAACCGTCGCACTCCTGCTGCTGTATCGAAGAAATCATCTTAACCATTTTGCGGTGCTTCTTCATCATGTGATCGCACCAGCGCTCTCGACGAAGAGTCTGGTAGCCGCACCACTCACAAGAGAAGTTTCCCCTGGACTTTGTCAGCGGTTTGACCATGGATTCCAGAATGCTACGCTGCACCACCTCCTCTGGCAGCTCCATACACGGCTCCTGGGTGGGGAGCGCCGCAGGGGAGGAGGCGTCCCTTGCAGACTCCAACAGAGTCTCAGGTGAGTCCAAAAATATGCCCTTGTGATACATTTTTTGGTGTTTCAGGATCCTAGCACGTCGTGGAGATTTGTATGTGCAGTACTGGCATGAGAACACCTTCCCAAACCCATCAAGTGTGAGGGTGCTATAGCTAGATTGCTTGGAAGTTTGGGAGGGCGGTGAACTCCTGTCACTTGGGGATACACCTCCCGCAACACTGTGTACTTTCTTGGTATGGTCGCTGAGGAGGGATTTTGATCTGAAGTAACGGACGCAGAATTTGCACTGGTAAAACTGACTGCCAGGCTTAGATGGCAGACTTGGTGATTGGCTGTATGTTATTTGGTTTGAACTAGAAAAGTGCTCGGCGTCCAAGTCCAAGGAATGTGGCTCTGAAATACAAACAGACGTCCAAAATTTATTCCAGAAATGGGCCAGATTTCTTTTTAGTTCATGTCATGCACAATAATGACCAAAGATTAAAAAAGGGGGAAAGTCCATAGAAACCTGGCATATTATTTGTATATATTTGTATATATTTGTACATCACAGTTTCTCTCAACTGTACTTACTATTAACCACAGATCATTCTGCTTTAAAAAAAAAAAAGTACTAATATCATATTTTTAATAGCTATGTTCAGCGGTTTTTATAACTAGGGTTAAGTTTAAGAACTATTTGTATTTAATTTTTTACACATGCAGGACAAGGATTACAGCGCTGAATACCACATTCTGCCACAGAATAAATACAGCATGGACAAGGATGGATATATATATTAAATAAATTAGGTAACAACTTGTCCTAGGTAAAATAAAACTTACTAGGAACCATCAGAACTCAATATTAATAAGAAGGAAATTAGGAGAGTAGTGTGTGTTTACAAGCCCCTTATGTCAGAAGACCAAACTACAATATTTTTAATTCGTATCATTACTTAAAATAATGAACAACTAATGTTTTGGGTTTCAATACTGTATCTGTAATATACAATCCAATATTTGTGAAATAAAATCATGTACTCATAAATTGCAGGGGCTAAAGAGCATGTGTTCATTAACACATGATGTGTTTAAATGCCCAGTCTGGAGTTGAGGTACAGGTGAAATGGATAAAATGGAAACACTGCTGTTTAACTTAATGGGCTTTGTGTGATATATTATGTGAACGAAAGGGGTTCGTTCAATGGAATGAAACTTTTAACAAATTAACTAAAAAGCAAATGTATTGACCCCCGTAAATAGCCGAATAAATTTTTCAGAGCTTATAAAATCATCTCACCCCCTTTGACCTTGCGTAATTTAATAATACTGACCACTCAGTAGTGCCTGATATAGTACCTGCTTCATCGTGTGAGGACCCAAATTCGTTCAGGGCAGCCAGGTCTTCTTCCTCGTCTTCATCCGGCCGTTTGTGCGAGAGGAGGGAGTCAGTCCTGGATGGCTCGGGTGTCCTGTCTCCGACCGCCGTGGGCTGTAGAAAGGCTGTGTGGACATCTTGGATGTGAGCCTTGAGGTCATCGTAGGATTCGGCCCGGAAGTCGCACCCGTCGCACTGTAGAACCTCCATCACTGAGGACTCCCGCCGGAAACTGCCAAGGACAGGTGGGTGGAAGCTTTCATCAAAAAAAATAAAAAAATAAAAAAAAATAATAAAAAATAATCGAGACATTGAGCTAATAGAAGAATCCCTGCCAAGCCCAAACTAACACACCATCAAACAGCCTTGAGGATTCTTTTAAAATATACAGTACTGCCTATAGGTCTCTGTTCGTAGAAACAAACTAATAATGGCCAGGAAGGGTTATGGGTTTATTCCCCCCCTCCCAATCTTTACGACTTTATTGTAAGCTGTAGCTGGTACAATCTTTGAGTATTCACATTATGAAATGCTTTTAAATCGTGACTCTACTGCTTGTAGTTTGCAATTAAATGGGAGAAAGTTCTGCTCTGACACCATTACGCCACACACACCTAAACTTCTACATTCAATTCTCATGTTTTACACGTCGGACCTTCTGGAAGACATTTCACCCTAAGAATCAAAAGAGGATTACTGGTTCAAAGTAATAACTTATCCTTCGTGGACGGGCAAGGCTGCATGTAATCCCTCCATCTAAAACTGTTCGACACAGCAAAAGTTTCCCCAAAGACGTTGTTTTGTCTGTACCCAAGCCTCCTGAATAGCGAAATCCCACTTGTTTACTTTACAACAGCCTCTCATAAAAATGAAATTCACCTCGGAGAGAGCTACGTTAGCATGTTTGCAGCAAGGAGGGAAAATACAACTGCAAAAATATCATAGCTATTGTGGCTACCAAGCCAGGTTGTTGAAAAAGTCTACATCTGATAGAGAACTACTCATCAGGAGTCATTTCACACAAGGTCCTTTTTAGCTTAGACGGCCGTTAGGCGACTGACTGACTGTCTCAGGCAACCTCTAAAATCTTGGCTACAGACAGTAAAATGGCAAAACGTCCTACATTTCAGGAGGGCAGAAATTGTTTTTGTCCTACAGGCTACAGTATCCTTGACCAAGTGCCAAAATCCACCAAATCTCATTTCAACACAGCACAGACATACAAACCTGCTTGACGATGCAGTAAGGTTTCCAGGGAAGTAACAGTTAGTTAATTAACTAGCCGTTATCCAAAAATAAATCCTATCTTCATTGGGGATTAACTAGTACTGGGGGGACACCGTTTGCGGTCAGTTTTGCAGCCCGAATCAAATTTTCCCCTAGCCACCCGATTAAATGGTTAGGAAATGTTAAGTTTTGTAAAAGTAAAATTTTACTTGCCATGGGTACATTTCTACAAACGGTTGAAAAACTGAAGTGGGAAAAGAGAATCTTCTGTTTTTAAACTGAGAGATAAATAAGGCACGTGTACATCAGCTGGGGGTTTTCACAGAGCGGGATAAGAGAGTTAGCAGGCTAACTTTACCATCATACGAACAACGTTTGATGCCCGGCTCCGGATATTCGGTTTCACAAAGACAGCTTGACTGACAGCTGGGTAAAGAACTACGGAAAATAACCCAATGAACAAAATTTCCTCCATCGCAGGATAACTCAAACCTAGCTCAACTGTGTATAACATCTCCAACGAACACGAAAAATCCTTTCATCCAGGATCCCAAAGACAAAGGGTGATTAGGACCAGTCCAGTCGGCAACTCATTACTCAATCTCCACAGTTAAGGACTCAAATACAACACTTCTGGTCTCTAGTGACGCTGTGAGCTTCAGATACATTTCTAATAATCGCCTTGTAGGAATATTGCTTCTATAGGAAAACTAGGCGGACTATGGTGAGGACCAACAGTCCTTTTTTTACTGTGGAAAAAAAAAAAACATTTAAAATGGCTATTTTCCGGAAAATTTCCCCAAAAATGCTTCTTCGATCCTCCTTTCCGATTAACAAATGGGATTCGCTAGGGAAACACTGAGATGGCACTGGAATCTCTGGCAAGTGTGTTTGGCTACGCTGGTCACAAAAGAGGTTTTTCAAGGCCTGAGTCCCATCCTCGCTCCTAGCTAGCAACTACACAGGCAGCAAGACCCGTGTTGATTACTGCCGAGACGCAGGGCATGGATAGCACTCAACTAATAACTTTATGGCATTAATCACGCTTAACTACCTGGCCATAAATAAATTGTGCGGGAGGGGTGCGAAGTAGAAGAACTTTGTTTTATTTGGAATATTTAAATCATTTTTGGAGCGACCGCCAACGAGAAAGAAATAAAGGAGGGCAACAAATCAAATATTACTGGGGCTTTCCATCTTTAATGTCGTACGTTTTTCTGTAGAAGATTATGACAGACTTCACAAACATTGGGCGCAAGGTACGAAAGGATTAGTTTTTGTTAAAAAAAAAAAAGGGTCAAAAAGAAGAAAAGAAAAAAAACAGTGTTGTTTCATAAGCAGCCATTTTAGGAGCCAGAGTGATGTTTGTGCACAACATGGCTCCACAGACCTAATCCTCCTCTCGCAGCCCTGTCAGAGAGAAATCTATCTGCCAGATGTACCCTTAGTCCCTCTGCAGAGCTCAGCAGATCTTGTCCTTGTCAGCTAGCAGCCTGGTTAACTGCTTTTCACAACATGATTTCTTTTTTTTTTTCTTTCTTTTTTTTGTTGCCGCCAACCTGGGTCTGTGGAACTAATCTTCAAAGCTCCACAAAGGAGACTGGAATTCCAACTCATGCCTCAGCTTTCCTTTTCCCAACCTGGGAAAACCTCTCCAGCTGATGGCAGCCCAGGAGAAGAGAGATGGGTGGTGGTGGTGGTGGGGGGACAATTAGGAGACCCACCTCCAGAGAATAGAGCCATATGAGCCCACCAAGCTGATGAGAAGTCCAGGGATTTTGTCCATAAAATACTG